>APFE031178222.1:464-45994 GCA_000404065.3 Pinus taeda | reverse complement strand
CATCAGGAAACAAGTTTTGCCGATGATTTGACCGTCCAAGAAAAATTTCCTTCAAAACCCTAGGAGAGGGAAATGAACTTGCCAAG
The DNA here is from genome assembly GCA_000404065.3 of Pinus taeda. Lineage (NCBI taxonomy): Eukaryota > Viridiplantae > Streptophyta > Pinopsida > Pinales > Pinaceae > Pinus > Pinus taeda. Next base: position 45,908 of record APFE031178222.1, on the reverse strand, counting down.
GCACAACTGAAGCATGGACAAGATGTAAAATGACTCATTAGACACTGATATGATAATGAAAACCCTATGAATGATGATAGACTCAGCTGAATAGTTTGGCATTTGGGCAACTTTAGAAGGAGTTAAAGCAAACCCTAGACCTTGACCAAATTTTGCTTGAAAACTCTTTGAAATGACAAAATTTGACCTTGACACTTCAAAATCACTTTGTAAGAGCATATTTGATCACTGATGGAGGGCATTCAAGACCGACACTAACACCTGGTTAGTACAGAGTTATTTGTGTCACCTCTTTGCACAAGAAGCCTTTCTCTTCTTCCACCTTATTCATTTTTCATTTTTTCATTTCTTCATTTTTTGAAAGAACTATGCATAGGCACTTATTTCTTTCAGAGGCGGAAGAGGGATCCCGACTTATTGATAGCATAAGAGTTTTTTCCTTCATAGAAGTATGTTATGTATACCTATAACATACTTGTTAAGGTTTCCCCCTTCACCTTACTCTACTTGACTGAGCTGACAAGGGTTAACCCAAAACAACCAACTATAGTAGGTGGTACTAGTTAGAGCGTAAGCGTTGTGTTTTCACCAAGAATCACTCTGAACATAAGGTATTTTCCATCAAGGCATCATCGACTGAAGACAACAAGTTCTTCATAAAGAGAGAGGACAATAGATAACCAGATGTTGATAGTTGTACAAGTCCTCTTAGATTTGACCAGCTTGTCTCGAGAGCCAAAAATGGTTTCACGAGAGGCTAACCTACGGGTATAAGCGAGAAAAGAAAGCAAAAAGCAAAAACCATAAGTAAAGTGAAAGAAAAACAAGTAAGAAAAGAAATCAAGCAAACAAACATGCAAACGAGAAGGCAAAGCAAAGCAAGAAGCAAACGCTACTCCTACTCCTATGCTAAACAATGCATGGGCCTACTCACGTCAAGTGATATTTCCAATGCAGCCAGCCACCGACGCATTGGTTGGCCCATGTTGGTGAAGGCATGGTTTGCGAAAAACACATTGAGGTGAACTAGAAAACATGAAAGATATAACAATGAAGACCAACACACTCCGAGTTTAAACGCGTCCACAAAAGAGAAAAGATTGAAGACACAAGACAAACACTATGTGGACTTACCATGGTGTTGTGACACACTGCGTACAAATGATAAATATATGCACTCTCTTGACTATGACAGACAAGCAAACAAGAGAAAAAGAGACAACTTATGCCTTGCAGGTGTGGTTGCTGTGAATGATTCCTCCAGTGCATAAGTGACGGGATCATGTGATTCTAGTGGAGGAAATATGTGTGTTGGATTGATATTCATCGCATACAGATGAGTGATGAGAAATCTTGGGTGTTTCACAAATTTTCTGATCGGAAATGGAACTAACCTTAGGACAACGTGGACTTGACATAACCATCAACTCAAGCTGAAGTAATTCAATAGCTTGCGGGGTTTCCACTTCGACAACAACTAGATCATTGGAGACCAATGGCTTAGAAATATTGATAGCGAGTGAATCAACATCGTGATCAAATGAAGAAGTACAGAGATCACGAAAACCAAGATCAGAAAATTTGGGATGTTCGTCGACATTCTCATGATTTGATGAATCATGCAGAGGGGTAAATGAGAAACAAGGATGTTCACCCTCTGTGTTTTTGGAAATGAGAGATGACATATGGGATGGATTTTCGGAGGAAGATGTGTCCTCTCCGTAATGTAATGATAGGTTGACATATGATGTGTCCTGTGAATGATCGGAAGTAGAAACATCCGGAGATGAGTTTTCATAGGGGAAACCAAAAGTGGCAAAATCACAAGGGATGTCAGGATATAGCGAATGATGGGTAGATGGAAGGGAGTCATCCTTCACCGCAGGTTATTCTTTAGATTCCCACACACACTCATCATGAATGATAATGCAGGTTGGTTGCAAAACACCAACTTCGTCGACAACTTGATCCTCATTCAAAACAAGTGTGGAGTCCAGAACCGAAGAACACAAGACAGTACAATCCGGAGGATCAACAGAACGCGGGGACGGAGGTTGAGGTAACATGTCCACATGACAATCAGTAGGTTTGCAAGACAAATTTGTGCAGATATCAAGAGCAGGTGGGGTAGGAGAATGTGACAGTTCAACAGATGTGTGCGCACCTTCTCCCACCTCGCACTGTGGAGCTAGAGATGTTTGATGAGAAGAGGACGGACAATCAATTGTGATAGCGATCATGTCCGTCTTATATTTGGAAGCTCTAACACCGAGGTATACTAGGAGGGGTTTGAATGATTCTAAGAACTGTGGATTTTTGGATATGTAAAGAAGATACTTAAATCTTCCATCGAGAAATTCCCAATCAATTTCATCTTTAGGAAATCGTTATGCAAGATTACAAAAGCTTGTGTGAAATTGCTCAATGGATTCATCAGGTGCTTTCTGTAATTTTAGAATTTTTTTATTGAGCGCGTGGTGATAAAAACAATGGAAATCTTCACTTATCTCTTCGATCAACTGAGTGAGAGAGTGAATAGATTTCTCGAGCAGCGTGGCACACCAATGTAGCGTGTGTCGTCGAAGCGTGTGTGTGAACAACACGCACCTCATGTAATCTTCATGGATTTTATACTTTTGATATATAACTACTAAGGACATTTTGTGTTCAAGCCATGGCATTTCACCTTCACCTTCATATGTGTATTGTGGCAAGAGATTCTAGAGCTTCTTCGATATTTCAAATTCGTTTCCATAAGACATACACTCTAGAAGAGAAATTCTTTGTTTAGTCATGATAAGTATGTGGAGATTTAAAACAGATTGTGAGGACTTAACTTGTCATCTGGCCCTCCTTCTAGCACCAAAAATGTTGACGGTGCTGGACCCACCAACATTCAGGGGTTCTCCCCAGTATGAAGTTCCAACTAGACCTCACACCGTTTGGTATAGGAGTCCCATCCGGTATGATGGCCCGGTTGCCATTATCTTAAATATTTTCCTTAGCTCTTACTTGTTAGCATGTGAGAGTGGTTTGCTTTGTCTTCGAACAACGAGGTTCACGTGCCTGGTTAGTTCTTAGTGCCGCTTGTGTCAAAGTAATTTAATTGCAGAGGGAGAGGGTGGAAGTGAGTCTCAGGTTGAAAGGGAATAGTCTCAGCTCTGTTAGAGACACACAACACAATAGGACATGCGCAGAAACTGGCGAAGTAGTCCATGCAGATGCGCCAGTCACAAACACAAGGTGAACATATAGCACATACAACACCAAGCGGAATAGTCCACATGAGTGCGACGACCATTATAACAAGTTTACGAGAATGAATCCGTCAAGTGTCTAGCGGGATAGCCCACACGGGTAAGACAATGTTAGCCACTGATACAACACATTTCCAACAACATATGTACTAAAACAACCGAAACAGTTCAATTATCTTAATACAGGTTAAAGCAACATGCATTAGAAGCATCCAAAGAATAGTCTTACAGACGAATACAATACATGTGTGAAAACGTGTTGGCATGTTAACAGGATTATGAATTAAGCGAAAGTTCCAAGACACCTCCGTACACCATTACATCACTAACCCCGATAGCGGGGCATTGGAGCCACTGGTCGCTCCTAAAAGAAAATATTACAAACTCTCAAGGCTATGTTGGAGGAGCCAAGGTGAAAAGTATTTTGCATGTACAAATGAAGGGTATTTATAACCAAGGTAAAACTGGCCCTTGTGACTGTTCGACTTCCCTCATGATTGTTTGACTTACATGACTCTTCAGATTTACACGTGGGTCTCTTGGACTTCCACGTTACATTACATTGATTACAAAAGTATGGCCCACAATAGTGATGTGGCCGAGCTGACTCTTGACATGACTCAACACGAGAAAGATAGTATGTTCATGTTGGTGGTGGTGTCCATGTTGAGCTACAGTGTTGCTGAGTGATGGATGTGCTCTTGGTGTATCATATCTTCGCCTCCGCATGGAAAGGTGTGCGGAGTCTTCAATAGTCTTGGTGTTCACTTGATGTTGCATGTGCATGTCTCCCCTTCGCTTGTACTTTGGCATGCTCCATGTGTTCATCCGTTTGCAAAGAAGTCTCCTTGCGTGTGCTCCTTGTTCATCCCATTTGTCATCGCACCATGTCTCATCCATGTACCTATATCTACAATCACTCATGATGAGACAACATCAAATTCAGAAATATCCTAGTGTACCATGATGCATTGTTTTTCACTTTCAGATGTAGGTGACCGGGAGAGAGGACAAGGCTTTGAAACTGAGCAGAGCATTTTTCAAGTCGGGATGTAGGCTTCGAGCACTGTTCATGAAAATTGTGCAGAGGTCACTGGGAGGCTGAGATGCGCAATCCGGATCAGAAGTGGCTGTCTATGCGATATGGCTCTATCGGAAGGAAGATCTGCACAATTTTTTCAAGGAGATAGTGCAGGGAGTAGAAGGAGACTCACAGTGAAAACTATGAATTTTCTCCGTGAGCTGGCAGTGGGCTGTGGGAGGCTGGTAGCAAAAATTGCATAGAGCTAGGAGGCTGGCCTGCTAGACATCCCTGCATAGTTTTTGAGTTGAGCAAGATTCTAGGCAGCTAGGAGATTTCTCATGAAAACTGCGCAGTTTTCAGGAGGAGTAGCAGGGTGACTGACAGGGTGACTGGCTGGAAAAACTGCGCAATTTTTTAGGACAGTGCAATGACAGGCAACAGGTGTTTGTCTGGCATGTCTGTAAATTTTCTTCAGTCAGAAGAAGTGGGCATGCTTGGCAGCTTCTGTGCAATATTTTGGAGGAGTGAGGCCCGGGGTCACTGCCCGGTCAAACTCTCCGGTTGACCAGCTAGAGGCTTGGTGGTTTTTCTTGTAGTCAGCACATATTGAGATGGCTTACTGAAAAAATTCTACTTTGTTCTGGGTGACAATCTGTTGGGTCGATTCTAGGATTGCACAGTGCAGACTGCTTGGGAGACAACCTCAATCTTTGTGCAATTCTGGGCAGCAGTACATAATCACTGATGGCTAAGACTTCGTAGTGAAACTCAGCAGAGGTCTAGCTGTTGGAGGGTGGCCCGGTCAACAGAGTTTCAACAAAATGACTAAGTGTGTGAACAAGTGACTTCGTACATGCATGAGCTTGCAAACACACACTCACCATGACTTGATGACAAGACACCTCGAACCATCAAGACAACATACACTCAGTGTGACTATCTGCCAGATGTGAGCAACAAGCATGACACTTGTGATAGATCGTTGACGATTGTGACGACACTTGCGCAACAATGCTTACAACATTGTGTGTGAGCGCGATAGATGTTTACATAGCGAGCACAACTCAAAAACAACCTTCAACATCACCAGAACGAGGTCACAAGAATGACATAGAAATCAACATGTTGAAGACAACTGTTGATCAAACAAGTGAAAATGAAGTAAGACATGTAGAAGAAACACATAAAATGACTTTTCGTGTTTTAATACATGCATTTTACTAAGGACTTGATGATATGACAATGACAAGCAGTCCTGCAAACTCAACTAAGAGGTGTACTTTGAAAGGTGTTCTTTACTTACCATACTTAACCTCAAGATGATCATGCATCCAATAGAGTTTGCATGCATTCTTGATCTTTTCCATTACTTGGTCCCTTGGTCCTCCTCAACTCCTTGGAAGTGATTTCAGCATGTCACCTTTTCCTGTAATCACTGAGAGGTAGATCTACGCAATTTCAGCAGACAGTGACTACTGCTAGAATGAGGCCTTGGGAGGCGTGTCTATGCAGTTTCTACATGCAAGACACATAGGGTAGCTTGGACAACGTTGCGCAGTTTTGAGGCACAGGACACTGCTGCAAGATGGGGGTCCTGGGAGGAAACCTCTGTGCAATTTCTGAGTGTAGTGCAACTAGACTGCTTTGTGCATTTCTGGAGAGCAGTTTTGGTTGTTTGATTGCTCTGCGCATTTTTGGAGAGAAGTGTTGGTTGGTGTCTATGCACACTGCATGGTTTCAACAGGCAAGGGAGGAAGCTTGATGGTTGCAGAAGCAAAGTGCACAGTTCTGGGAAGCTAGATGAGGCTAGGTTGCTCAAGAAAATGGCTAAGTGTGAGATCAGTGAAACATATGTAAACATTGATAGGACTTGATTGTGATCGCACACGGACACTTAGTGACACAATGTAGACCATCCAGAATGCATAATACATACTTTGCTTGATGCAACAACCTTCGTGACAAGAGTGCGTGAAGTGAGTGTGAAAACATGTCTATGTCATGACAACCACTCATGCGCACATTCTTTCCCTTAAAGCAAAACACCATTCCCTCTACATGACAAACAACAAGCCCTATGCTTGAAAATGAGACATGCTGCATAAAGATGAGAAAGCGAACAACTCTTAGGTTCAAGGAGGGGAGCATGAAATAATCAACTTACCAATAAGTGACCAAGGAAGATCAATCGCAGGATCGAAGGTAGGCTCCGAAATTTGCATGTGAGACAAAATTTTGGAGGGTGGTTGTAGCTGCTACAGCAGGTCCTTAGGCCGACATGGGGTGAAGGTTACACAATTCATATTTGACTCAATACTTAACCTTTTTACATGATTCAAAAGCCCAAGAAGGGTCTCTTTAAATGTACAATGACTCTATAGACTCAAAATAAATCCTAGAAGTCCACAATGGGGAGTTTGACCTAAAACATGGTGACCCAAGCATGAAACCCATGCTTTAATAAGTCACAATAATAATAATCATAATAAAATTCTTTATTCTTTTGAGAAGTACATTAGATGATGACTCAAGTACATTATTTAAGACTAAACATAGTTACATTTTCTAACACTTTCTCTTAACTAGGGAGGTATTCATAATGTAAAAGTACAATGGAAGACCTCAAACTATATGAACCATGAAGAAATTTAGGCACCACAATGCCATGGACTAGATTCCTGACTAGGGAAATCTATCCAAACAATCACTCAACAATTTAGGCACCGCAATGCCATGGACTAGATTCTTGACCAAGGGAATCTATCTAGGTGGGACTAAGATGGACTCAAGATTTCAGCCCTTCTAGGTACCCTTAGGCTTACTTGCTAACCATCAACCCAAAAATCCAGGTGTGTGTCCAAAATAGAGCTCAATAATCAATACCATCTTTCCAACTTTGGGACTCAGAAATCGACACAAAGTGTCAGCCAGATGTCTTCCCAAGCAATGCTTCACTCACAGAGCCTCAACACCCCTTGATCCGACAGATCAAGGATGGCCAATCCCTCCTAATCAAACTTGATTTGTAACCATCATGCTATCAAATCCTTTGAGAGATTCACCTATACAAACACAACTATAATCAATAATATACTTTCACGTGTACATAATCAAATACAAACCTTCGGGGTCTTTCAAACAACATATGTTGCTTCTCAACTTTCCACAGTAGGACTATCAACTGAATCTTTGATAGAACATTCATTACTCATACATTATCATTCCTACTTCATATGAAGCAATACATTCTTTAATTAGATCCTATTTTCCTTCTTTCAGCAACACCTCAAAATGCATTCTCCAATTTCCTTCTCCTACTCATGACCTTCCCTAGAACTTACTAATGTTAGTCCTGGTCTAGTGCATGACACATGAAGTAGAGAATCATATCTTCCACTGCCTCTTAAACCTGGAAAGACATGAAATAATTATCTTCACAAAGAATGTTTCCACAGTATCTTCTTTAGTCATCTTCGTAGTCCTCGACTCATTCTTCAAACTTTCTACTTGACCAATGTTCTTAATAGTGAACAACTTTGACAAGGCTTCATACATATCCCGAGCTTGATCAATGTTAGCTATGAATGGGACAAGATTATCTTTTATACCGTCTACCATCAGAGTCATAGCCACTAATTCTAAATCCCTAAATTTCACTTTGTCGGCGTCACTAGCTTCTTTTGTAGGCTTCTTTACATTTCCTTTTACCAAATCCAACACCTTGTTCTTCTTGAGGATTAGTTCAATCCTCTTCTTCTAGGATCTGAAGTTAGGTTCTCCTTCAAGTTTGTTCTCACCCTTGACTGAGTTAGACATCTTCCTTGAATATAATAGAATCCTTCCCTAAGATAGTGCCTATGAATGAATCAAGTGCTTGATATTGATTTTTTCTTTCTTCACCAAAGCTTTGATACCATGTTAGAAAATTATAAAGGTAGTAAAGATTTTCTTGTTCTTGATAATTACTTGTGATGTTTCTTATTATTACGATTCTTTATATCTTCTTTCTTTTGTTCATCAAGCAATTACCAAAAGTAGTGGCACATAAAACAATAGACACAAGATGTAGGCACATGCTAGGGAAAAACCCCCGTCGAGGGGAAAAACCAGTGAATATAATTCTTCCTTTCAATAGTATGCTTTGAGACTCTTCACCCTAGACCAAGACAAGACATTCCCTCCACACCAAGTCAGCCTCCCAGAATTTCGACCTCTTTCCAGCAACTTTGACTAGGGCAGCTTACGACAACTAGAAACTTCCGACAACATCGAAACTTAGGAGACTTCGTTCTCCTGATCCAGAACACGAAACAGAGAGAGAAAGGCACCAAAATATAGATTTTTATTTTCTCATTAGAATTCCCCAAACTCACATTCACATCGACTTCTTGGCAACAGACTTCGCACTTTTTCCTAGCTACAAGAGAACTTCGCACTTCTACCCAGCAACAAGAGAATTCAAACTTGATGAGAGAATGATGCTCCAAATGAATCTAATGACCTTCCTTTTATAGGATTCTTGTGGGCTTGAATATGGTCCTTAGTTTGACTTGATATTCTCTTAGGATGACATGGTGTGGAGGTTACATAATTCATATTTGACTCAATACTTAACCTTTTTACATGATTCAAAAGCCCAAGAAGGGTCTCTTTAAATGTACAATGACTCTATAGACTCAGAATAAATCCTAGAAGTCCACAATGGGGAGTTTGACCTAAAACATGGTGACCCAAGCATGAAAGCCATGGTTTAATAAGTCATTAATAAATAATAATTTTTTTTCTTTATTCTTTTAACAAGTACATTACATGATTGCTCAAGTACATTATGACGATCGAGCATATTTACATTTCTACATATCATACTCTCTATATATATATATAGTATATATATTATATATATATAATAATATTTATTATATATATTAGTCATGACCTGGTGGATAAGTGTTATTTAAATAAAGAAGTGCATGCAGAGTTTTGGTTGGTGTAGTTGGCTATAGGTACCAAGAAAAGAGTTCATCATTGGATAAGATCTTGTGCATTTGGTTGAATGACATGTATAATATGTTTACGTTCCATGGTAGGGAAAAACTTGAAAAAATATTCAATCACCTTAATTCTATCTCTTCTGAAATAAAGTTTAGTATGGAACTAGAGGAAAACAAGAGCATTCCATTCCTAGATATCCTTATCACCAAGAAGGAGGATGGTACATTGGGACATCAAGCCTTCAGGAAGAAAACCCACACAAAAAGTTATCTCCATGTTGAATCATACCACCACCCTTCTCAAAAGTTTAGTGTCCTTAACACTCTTACTATTAGGGCTCTTAGAATTTCTGACTTTGAGCACCTAAACGAGGAGAATAAATGCTTAACCTTTGTATTTAAAAGTATATACTATAAGGATAAGGAAATTAAGAAGGCTATAAAAAGAGTAGAACAAAAGGTTAATTCCCAAAGGCCTCATGCATGATGTAACAAAGTTTTCCTACCATACATTCAGGGAGTCACAGATAGAATTGAAAGAATTTTGGGCAAGAAGGATATATTCACTCAATTCACAATAACTGGAACTATTAGGTAAAGAATGAGGTTTGTGAAGGATAATATTGATCAACAAAAACTTAAGGGATTTTACAAAATTGATTGTTCTTGTGGTAAAAGTTACATTAGAGAAACATAAGGCTTGTCGCGAATAAGATTGAAAGAGCATGGGGCTGACATTAGGAATGAAATATCATGTTCTTTGGCTCTTGCTAGGCATTCCTCAAAGACTAAACATCATGTGTGCGTATAGAATGCCAAGATTATCACCAGGGAGAATCACTATTAAAAGAGGAAAATTATGGAAGCTTTGGAGATTATGAAAAATGCACATAATATCAATAGAGATAATGGCATTGAGATCAGTGGGAGTTGGTTTCCTCTAATCAGTCACATTAACTCTGCAACCTCATCTCAGGGATAACTTCTCAAGTATATTTATCTATCCTTAACCCTACTCTTTAATAAAATAAAATAAAATATATTTTTCTATAGTTTAATCTTTAGGATAATTAATTTTTTATTTTAAATTTTTAACTTTAACATTAAATAAATAATTATAATTATAATTATTAATTAATTTATAAATAAATTGTCAAGTCACACTAGCATAACTCGTTAAGGATGGGCTTCGTTAGCAAGGCGACTTATGATCAAACCTCACGGAGGTTGTTGTGCCTGTGCTAGGGGGAGGAGACATGTTAAAATCCAGTCGCTAGTTGGTGTGCCCAGGTCAAGGTGATACCGAGGATTTTCACGCTTAGATGCCCTGGGTTGCGTTCTCAAGCCACAACAAGCCTGAAGAACACAGACAACTTGACAAAAAATAAAATAAATATATTTTTAATTAAATTATAATTTAATTATATATAATTATTAATAATTATTATTATTTATAATACTTATTATTATTATTATTATAAATTAATTATTATTATTAATTAATTAATTAATTATTCTTATCATTATTTAATTTAGAATCTTGGATTTTTTTATAGATTTTCTAAATAAATTAATTTTTTTAGTATTATTAATTTTATTTAACTATTATAACATTAAATAAATAATTATAATTATTAATGATTTATTATAATTATTATAATATAATAATTATTAATAATAATTGTTTCTCTGATGGAGGTGCGGAGCTTGCAACACGTGGTTGCGTCACCACATGACTAAATCTAAATGTTCGAGGTGGGGCATATGGGCCTTCTAGTCCTTTCAAGCATTAATAGCCATGGGGAGTGGTACAGTGGAGCGGGTGGTTAACCGTGCGATGAGCATTCTTGAGAATGCTGTTGAGGGTGGTGGGGTGAAATACGACGGATCGATGGCCATCCCGGGTATTTGCATCTATGTTTGCATTCGTGTTTGGAGGAGGGTGACAGGATGGTGGTCAGAAAGGCATGGCGAGTTGGTAAACCTAGTTTTTGTAGGCAGAGAACTCTAACGATGTGTTGGAGAGGGTGCAAGGCGCAGGGAAGAGGGAGGTTTCAATTACTTGTGGAGTTGCATTCTCTGGTGTGTTTGATGTGTTCGGGTATGGAGAGTCCCTACTTCGGCTCCAATGGTTAATTGACAGTGTAGCAGTGGGATAGGATGGCGGAGGTCATTGGACCGACCTTCGTTCTTTGTGCAACAGAAGTTGGCCCACCCTCGTGGCATCCTTGTTCATCTGTAGCGGAAAACTAGGAGGGTCTGCTACTGAGTTTGGTTTGTCAAATTCTGTAGGTGGAAGCTCTTCAAATTTCTATTCCAATTTGGTAATAATCCGCTTAACTCCGGAGGACGCCAGAGAAAGCTCAGAAGATGGTGACATTTGGTGGATTGTGTTATGGGTACTTTTTGTTTGATGTGAGTGCGAGCTGGTGGGGTTCAATTTGGAGCTAGAAGCTCTATGCAATTCCTTGTCTGACCCAGCTATCATGAAGACCCTGTTGCGGAAGGCTTCCTCCTCTGGTTCTCTTACTACTAAGGAATCGCTTGCCCAAGCGTTGGTTCCATCTCCGCCTCGCTATGGTGGAAAAATGGTTGGGAGCTCGCAACGAGGTGGAGGATGGCTAGGGGTCTGTCGAGGGGGAGGCGTTAGGAGAGTTGGAAAATATGGGATGAGCCAGGGGGATGTGGAGAACAGTCACAACAGAGGAGCCGAGTGGTGGACATCGAGGTGGAGTGAAAAGCTGTCTGGGAGCATCTGAAGCTCAAGAAGGGCAAGTCCACCACCAGTGCTTTGGGGAAAGTTGTCGAGACTTCCTTGTTAATCTAATGAATAAAATGGATGTTGTTGAATGCATCTGGAGAGAAGAACATGTGTTGCAGATGGAAACCTTGGAGCGGCTTCACTACTTCAAGAGTCAACTCAAGGAGCATGTAGTTGTGGTGTGGAGAGGTTAGAATCTACTCTTAGATAAAGTTGAAGAGTTGGAGACCTAGATGGTGCACTTCGAAGGGCACATCCAATGTGACTTCCGCCCTCCATCACCTCCTGGAACTACCCCGGACAACCCTACATCCATTAATTTTGGTGACTAGTATGCTTTCTGGAGTATTTTTTGTTTTAGTTGTGTTCTGGTGCCTATGGCCTAATCGGTTTTGGTTTCTACTTTTAGAGGCCCTTTTGTATTTTTGTCATATGGTGAAATTTTTGGTCGACAAACCTGGTCGGGGTGAGACCACCTATTTTGACAACATCTCTATGTACTCCTTTCTCAGAAATCAATAGAAGATTGACATACAAAAAAAATATTATTAATAACTATTTATTTATTATAATTATTATAAATTATGAAGTATTATTATTAATATTATTTATTGTAGCATCTTATTTCATGTTTTAGATTCTTGTGTTCCTTTTATTGGATTATAAGAATAGTTTAGATTTTTAAAAATTTAGCATTATGAGTCATAATTATTATAAATAAATAATTATTATTACAATTTATTTATTATTAATAATTATTTCATTAGTTAATAGAAAAATGTTTTTTGTTTTTGTTTTTTTTTCCAATATAGGTTTTTAGTATTTAGTTTTTAACTGACTTTTTAGGTTTTGTTCTTGTTTTTTGTTCATTTATCTATTTATGCATCCTCTGTTGGATCTTCTTTTGGATTTAAAACATCGACATATTTCACCTACCATTGTGGGAAATCCAAACTCTTTCTCTACAATGTCTACATCAACACATCTAAATGTGCTTCCGTTGGGAGCATACAATATGTTATTGGGTATGGATTGGTTGTACATTCATAGGACTGAGGTATATTTCTATGATAAGAATATTGGGTGCTTGGATGATGATGGAGGGAGGAGAATCTTACAAGGTAAAAATAAGCCTATATCAGTGAGAATGGTTACAACTATGCAAGAAAAGCACAGTAGCAGGAAAGGATGTGTATTGTTTGTAGTTCATATTTCTAGTGTCAAAGGGAAGGATGTTGAGGATGTGGAAGTATTAAAGAGGTATCCGGTTTTGCAATAGTTTCAGGATGTGTTTCCAGCAAAGATCTCAGAGTTACCGCCTCATAGGGAAGTAGACTTTTCTATTGAGTTGATGTCGAGAGCAACACCGACATCAAAGGCACCTTACAGGATGAGCACTTCGAAGTTGGTGAAATTTAAATTGCAGCTTAAGGAAACACTTGATAAGGGATACATTAGGCCAAGTGTGTCACCTTGGGGTGCACTAGTATTATTTGTGAAGAAGAAGGATGGTACTCTCAGGTTGTGCATTGATTATAGTCAGTTGAACAAGGTAACAATTAAGAACAGGTACCCATTGTCGCAGATTGATGACTTGTTTGATTAGTTGAAGGGAGCAACAATGTTCTTAAAGATCAATTTGATATTAGGATATCATTAGGTACGCATCAAAGAAGAGGACATCTACAATATTGATTTTCGGACCAGGTATGGGCATTATGAGTTTGTTGTGGTTCCTTTTGGTTTGACTAATGTTACTTTCTTGTGTTTGATGAATAGTGTGTTGCTTCCTCATCTGGATAAGTTTATGATTGTATTCATTGATGGCATATTGATATATTCTAAGAATGAGGAAGAGATTGCAAAACACTTAACAACAATGTTAAGATTATTGAAAGAGAATTAGTTGTATGCCAAACTTAGTAAGTGCAGTTTCTTTCAGACATAAGTTCATTACTTGGGGCATGTTGTTTCCAAGTAAGGTATAGCACTGGACCCAGAAAAGATCAGAGTTGTCATGGAGTGGGAAACTCCTAGGAATGTAGATGAGGTCAGATCATTTATGGGACTAGCAGTTTATTACAGGTAATTCATTAGGAAATTCTCATGAATTGCCTTTCCTATTAACTCTTTTGCAGCAAAAAGGAAATAAGTTTGAATGGATAGAGGAATGTGCAACTAGTTTTGAGAATTTTCTTACAAATTCTCTGGTCTTGAAGTTTGTAGATCAAGATAAAGAGTTTTCGATATGTACATATGCTTGCAAGAGGGGACGTGGTGTAGTTATGATGCAGGAAGGACATGTGGTATGCTATGAGTCAAGGAAATTGAATGAGCACAAGCAGAGATATGGGACTCATGATCTTCAGTTGACAACTATCATACATGCATTGAAGATGTGGAGACACTATCTTCTTGGCAGGAGGTTCATTTTGATGAGTGATCATAGTGGACTGAAGTACTTATTTGACCAACCTAATTTGAATGTTAGGCAAGCTAGGTGGTTCGCCACACTCAGTGAGTTTGACTTTGAGATCAGGTACATTAAGGGTAGAGAGAACAAGGTTGCAGATGATCTTAGTAGAAGAGTGCAAGTGAATCACATTGCAACTATGAGTTCATATGGGATAGAATTGTAGGAGCAGATCTTGCAGGCAAGAAAACACGATGACAGGTACCAACAACGTAAGCACAGGTTATAGTAGCAATGTGCAAGTGATAAGGATGTGGATTATCATATCACAACTGATGGTTTCGCTAGATTTAGGGGCATGATCTATGTCTCAGATGACAACGAGCTCAAGATGCTTATCTTAAGGTAATTTCATGTCAAGCCATATTCATGTCACCTAGGATATTAGAATACACTGACAACTGTTAAGAAGTTCTATCACTGGGTGAAGAAAGAGGTGGCTGAGTATGTTGCGAAATTTTTGGATTTTTTGCAGGTAAAAGCAGAGTGTCAGAATCCAAGTGGTTAATTGGATCTGATTTTGATTCCAGAGTGGAAAAGGGATGTCATTTCCATGGACTTCATTACAGGTTTGCCAAGGACATCAAAGCAACATGATTATATTATGGTTGTGGGTGACAGGTTGACCAAGGTAGCTCATTTCATCTCAGTTAAGTCTACAAACTCAAATAATGACATAGATTAGATTTTTGTTAGGAAGATAGTGAGTTTGCACAGTATTCCTAAGAAGATTCTGTCAGGCAGAGATGCCTAGTTCACTTCCAAGTTTTGGAAAGAGTTGTTTGCAGGTTTGGGGGAAAAGTTAGCTTTCAGTACAACTTATCATCTGCAGATAGATGGATAGACAAAGAGGGTTAATGGGATCCTTTAGGACACGTTGAGGATGTATGTCATGCATCAACAATGGAAGTATGAAGAGTATCTTCCAATGGTAGAGTTTGCATATAATAATACATATCACGAGTCATTGAAGATGAGTCTGTTTAAAGCTCTTTATGGGTGAAGCTTTAATACTCCCATCAATTGGAGTGATCTAGTGAACAAGGTATTGATTGAAATGGATATGCTGGCAAAGATGGAACATGAATTGTAGGTTATCAAGAAGAATCTAAAGGAAACACGGGATAGGCATAAGAGTTATGCAAACAAGCACAGGGTATTTAAGGAGTTTTAGGATGGGGAGCATGTGTACTTGCGCATTGATCCCAAGAGGAGCTCCTTAAGGATTGGATCATGTGCCAAGCTAGCACCTCAGTATTGTGGGCCTTTTTAGATTGTTGAGAGGATTGGACTAGTGGCCTACCGACTTGCACTACCTTCGATAGTGAAATACCATGATATTTTCCATTTTTCATTGCTTAAAAGATATATGAAGGATGTTGATCATGTGATCCACTGGTCTATATTGAAAGTGGAACCATAAGGAGAATTATAGCTAAAACCTAAGTGCATTTTGCAGTGAAAGATGCTCATGCTCCAGAATCAAGAAATCGAGCAAGTTAAAGTGCAGTGGAAGCAATTTAGGCCCGATGAATCTACATGAGAGATGGTTGATTAGATGCAGGCTATGTATCCTTCTCTATTCACTAGTTGAGTGGATGTATTTTGATATATGTTTTGATATTGTGTTTTGGGTTATTTCTATATATGCACATGTATGTAAATACCACATCAAGTTGTGCTATAAAGCTCCAATAAGCGATATGGTGTTCATGGTATGATGGTCAAGGTCTCAGTAGTATGACATGATGTAAATGTTGCATAAAGCTATGTTATAAAGCTGCATGGGCAACATGTGTTTTGTTGGTTTATAAGTGTCATTGAACACCGAGGATAGTGTTCCCCCAAGGGGGAGGGGTTTGTATAAGCCCTTGGTTTTTTTTTGTGTAAATAAAATAAGGGTAAGGTCATGGGACGTATTCCAAGCTGAATGTTGGGAAAAACATAATGATGAGGTATCACTTGTGATTAATTAATAGCTATGGGAATTGGCAAAGGGAAAGAGGCACAAATTGGAATTTATTTATGAAAATAAATTAAAATAAGAGAAAGGGTGATGAAGGGTCACAAATTTGCATAAGGATAAAATTGAAGGAAAATGGAGAAAATAGAGGCCTCAATAATAAAAAGACTTTTGAGGATCAGTTCACAAATTTTAGTTATTACACCTTTTGTCAATTCAGTTTTGGAGCTCTCTTTTATTCACTCATTCTCTCATACTCTTGCACACTTAGAGAACTCTTGGAGCATGCTTGGAGCACTCTAGTATTCACTTGGATTTGGAGAAAGAAGGCAAGGAAAATCAGGAAAGCGCAAGGGAACAGGTGGATCAACAACTACAACTAGATTGCTTTGCAGGTAACAGGTTGCATGTTTAATTTCCTTACTGATTTAAGGATGCATGATATATGCATGTGATTTTCTGGTTATGTGTTGTCATTGGCATGGAGATCTACCTAGATTGACAGTGGTCTTAGCCTTGCCTTACAATTTCCTAGATAGGCATAACATTGTGGGTTTTCCACTTGATTGTTTTCTTATTGATGCTCGTAATTCCTTATGGCTATGGGTTGGAACAAACGCTTTGGAAGCCCTAGAATAACTTGGGTTGAGTTACTAATCCTGGAGCCTAGGTTGGGAAAAATTCTATGGAGCCCTTGGTGGGTTGGCTACTAGTCCCTAGAGCCAGGTTGGACAAATGCTCTGGAGCCCTAGAAGATTGTGGGTTGAGTTATTAGTTCCTGAAGCCCTAAACATACTGGGTAAGGACTGATATGGTTGGTGTTAGAAATGTCTGACCTTGAGGTGGAATCTTTGGTTGAGGGTTGAGGTGGTTTGGCCTCTAGAAGCTCTGGTTTGGTTTTGTTCGATTTATTCCATGAGATCCCACATTCATGCTTGGAATATGGCACACGGGTGATTAGATGAAGGAGAGATTTGGTTCAGCCCAATCTATGATTCGCTGGTACATGGAAGTCCCTGACTTATTTGGTATTTTCACATGTTAATAAGAGTTATCATCTTCTATTGTGATTCATGTATATTTGTAGCGATTATGTTGGCGATATTATGTTCGAGTTGCCATGGTTTCTAATTGTCACTCTCATACAATTGTCCTAAAAACATAGGAAAATACATTTAAATTAAATAATTAAATCTGACTTGAGAAACCACTCCCTTGGTTAAATGAAACCCTAGGTCAGATGCTTCTACATCAAACTACCTAGGTAAAATAAAGTCATGGTCTCCTGACCATATGTCTTCATAAACTGATTAAACTTCTCCCAAATCCCAAACTTTAGTCTGTCATTGATCATGTACTCTATTATGTTGTTGATGTTTTGTGGTTGTACAGGCTTCCAAACTTTGTTTTGTAGTGTTCCATTTATTTTGTTTATGTACACTTGAGCAGTCAAATGTATTACGTTGTTTTAAATCTGCCTCACCTCACAATGTCTCGATTTATGTACCTTTTCCATTACTTTCCTTAATTCTTCAATTTCAATATCCAATCTAGTTTTCGTCTGAAATTTAATATTGTTATTTTGGAACATCAATTCATATTCATCAACATTTTCTATGCTTGCATCCCTAGAATTAAATTAAAAATTACATTTTATCTCAGGTTCCACAGTTTTAATGCTTGAACATTTCTCTTCTTTATCTGCAACTTTCTTATATTCAGGTTCCATCAACATATTTTCTAGCAACTGTAATTGTTCTTCACATTTCATAAGCATTTTACAATCACTTTCAGAAATCATTTCAATAGATTGTTCTAAATCCCTGCATAGAAAAAAATTAGTGTTCCACCCATCGTTTGCAACACATCCTGCATCCACATACCAATTGCCAAATTTGAAAACATAAGGCTTTATAGCCTCAACAGCGCATGCTAACTTGAATTTGAATGCTAACTTGAATTTGAACAATTCTAACCGCATCAAAAGCGCATCATTACTCCAATAATATGTATTCTATGTAATATGGAAACATGCTGGTAAAGGGGGATGAACGATTGTAATGGGTTAATATACAAACCTTTTGTGAATTATATGGATAGATAGATGATTGGATAAAAGCATAGGAAAGCATGTTGATGTTGAATAAGATTAATGTGTATAAGAATCTTCTGAAATAAATATTGTAAATATATGCATAAACGTTTATGATGCTAAAAAAGATTAGAATGTGATTTACTTAAGAATGTATAAAGGATTAGGAATTTCTCTAGAATATGTATTTGATATTGATTAACATCTAGTATAATCTCCGGAAGAAAAGTTGTAACTTGGTAATCAAGTTCGATCCTTGGGCACTCTGATGCAAGAAGGAGATATCAAGTGAAGATGGTTGATAAGGATTTTGATGGCACGAGAAGGTCACCATGGTGAGGTAAGTCTATTTAATTTATGGTTTGGTTATCTGGATAACATATCATTTTTGGCTATCAAGAAAAATATGTTCCAGGAATGAATGATGGCAGTTGAGTAGTATTGAAGGAAGCTCATTACTTGACACCTGGAAACTATGAAGTCAAGATGAGTCCATCTTGGGATTGAAAGGCAGTTGTACGAGAAGATAACTTATAGGTCAATGAAGATCACTTTCATAAGGAATCCATGATCAGATTGAAGATTGGAAAGGATGAATGCAATGCCTTCATGTTAAAGAAGAAATTAATGAGCAAGAAAGATGACTTGGATCATGTCACAAGTATAAATAGTGGAGATGGTTCCATGATACCTCGAAAAGAAGTAGGGTTGATTCAAGAGCGGCAAAGGAAAGAGAGAGCCATGTAGCTATGGAGAACTAGTAGTTGATACTCTTATGAAGACAAGCTATAGACTTGTGGTGTTGGCTCCCATCATTGGAAGGAAGTCTGGAATCTCCTCTAGTTTTGAGAGGGATCAAAAAGAGTCTCTTGAAATAGGATTAGGGATATTTTCAAGATTAAGGGAGAATAGGGATGTACTCTCAGTTTGAGTGGGAGTGATATTTGATATCACATGTGCATTCTCCTCTTCAATTGATGAAGAGAGAATGACAGAGGATTGCATAAGCATTTGTGGTTTCCTTGAGGATATAATTTCCAAGAAAGAAAAGGGACCAACACTCTTTAAGGATGGGACAGGAATCCAAGAGAAGAGTGCTCAAAGAGGACGAATATTCTTTGAGGACTTAGGTATGGAGATCCAAGATAAGAATAGTCCTAAAAGGACATACCTTGTGGACATGTGAATGGGGTATGTACCTTAGAGAGGTAGTGCAGTATCACACATAAAGCCTCCTAGCATAATGCTCTTGAATAAAGAAGAGCTTGTCCAGTTAGGCATCACGAACAGTGCTGGTCATGATGATGATCATTACAATATTGCTTATCAATTTGACTCTTCTTGAGAACTCTTTAGTTTGAGATGTTATGTTGTGTTGGTTGTACAATTATGAATATCTCCCTAGTTAAGAGGGAGTTTTGATAAATGTAACTAGTTTTAATCTTCATAATTGTTGTACTCATTTCAATATGTATCCTAGGTAGAAAACAAGAAAAAGAAAATGAAAAATTATTATTATTATGATCAAAGTATGGGTTTCATGCTCATTATTGATGGTCTTTTAGGTAAAATCATGTTCTTCATGCTTCTATGGTTTGTTAGGTCTTAGGATTTATTGTCATGAGTCAAAGGAGTCAACATCATGTTTATAAGACCCTTTCAGGCAATTTTTAATTGTAAAAAGATTTTTTTGTTTAGTCTAGAATGTCCTGGAATCTCCAAGAGTACAAGTCGGCCCTAGGATCCTCCTCTCGGCCTAAAGGAGGGAATTCGACTGCTTAAGAAGGTTATATGAAGAGCAGTTTGACTTCATTTGAAGACAAACACTCACACAAGTTCGATCTATAAGAAAGAGTTCAATCTATAGCTGGGAAAGGAAAAATAAGGAGAGTGAAGATCTAGAAGAAGCTAGGAGGACAACATATCTTGTTTTCAAGCTCTATCTCTCTCACACATGTGAATAATCTAAGGTTTCTGCAACCCAAACGAGGTTGAAGTTGCAAGTCTGAATTGTTAAAGAACGAATTTGTTGCTAGGGAGCATAATTGTAGGAACAAGTTGTTGGATATAGTGAAATCCTTTTCTTGACCTTGTTGACCTTGGGAGAGTTATTTTTCTCTAGGAAGCTCTCAAAAGGAAGATAGATTAGGGTTTCTGCTGCAATTGCTGGGACAAAATTGTTGGAGGTCAAATTCTTGGGTCAAGTAGTTGGGCTATTGCTTGCAGGTCGAAGTTGCAAGGAAGAAGCAAGGAAGGATTTGAGGAAGGGCTAACTTGGTAATGGGATAAGGATTTGGTATAAGGGATTGGGTCATTGTATCTAATTTGAAGCATATTCTAAGAAGTTAGAGTTTCTAGGTTTTTCCCTTGGAGGGGTTTCACCCTGGTTCCGAGCCTATATCTATGTCCTCTTTTATTATTATTATTTCATGATATTGTTTGATGAAAAGATATAACTAAATATCAAAAGAATATAACTAAAGATTCACAAGCAAGTATTAAGGATAAAGAAAATAGTATATAATTGCTTCCACTTTACATTTCTAATAATTTATACAAAACATAAGGGCTTCATGTGGTGTGCTCCAACATGTTTTGTGGCACACAAATACACTAGGCTAACCCGCTCTAAGTGCCCAAAACCCACTAGCTATCTTGAAAAATTAATATCTCATGACAACCAACTTATATTTGAGTGATTTTCATTGCTCTGGGTTTCTCTCGAGAACCTCTATCACCTCAAATCACCATTTGTCGAAAAATACTCACAGATTCACACCCAAAATCTTGGGTGCAAAGCCCACATTTTGGGTTCCAAGCCCAAAAAGTGATTTTGTGGCGCTCCAACCTCCAAACCATGTACCCTATGGCTCAGAGTGTCTCCCAAACTACAAGTATCAACACTCCCTCTTAGTGAGGGAGGTACTTCCAAGACTAGGAAGTATCTCATCATCATCATCATCATAACTGCTCGCAACACTCCCCCAACTCCTAGCGGCCAAAACTATAACAATCCTTTAGCATGGACTACACCTCTCTCGGAAGTGTCATTGTCACTAAAAGCCTATTACTTCTTCTTCTTCTTTTGTATCATTTCCTAATCCCTCCATGATTCCTTCTTACCAGATGTAGAAGCACCCTTTCTCCCCACTAACCATGCGCTCTTATTGGGCTGCAAAGTCTCCCTCTAAACCTGTGATATCCCTCTAGAATTTGACTCCCTCTAAGCCTCTAGAAACTAGATCTTAGCCTATGGAACTTGTACCTGCTCGTCCAAATCCTACACCTGCACCTGCTTCTCTGGAACCTGCACTTAGTCCTCCTCCTCCTTCTTCTCATGATCCATAGGCTTTCGCGTTAGCCTATAGAGACCATGCTCTCTAACTCCAATCATGACACCTGTGCAATTAGAGCCTCTGGGCCTGGGTATTGCCTTCCCATTTTGGAATAAAACCTCAAACCCCTTATGCTTGATCACTGAGACATATATCACACTATATCTGAGTCTTGGTACAAATTGTTCGTCCTAAACTCACATCACTTGTCTTGACTCCATCCTAAATGACACAACACCTGATCCTCTGATCTCATTTTGACTCTTGTCTCCCAACACCATGTGCAACTTTGAGTCCCACTCAGCTAGAGTGTCGAACACCTTTTGTGACCTTGTCATATGCTTCGATGCTCCACTATCCACATATCATGCAACCTCATTGATGGTACGCTGTGATAAATGAGGGATAAAATCAAAGTCTTCCTTTTCCAACCTCCTCGAGATATCATCTATCTCGAAAGAAGTGGCAACACCGATGACTTGCTTCCTTTCTTCTTGTCATCTCCCTGCTTCTTCTTCATTGTACATCTTGTCGAAAATGAACCATCTTTCCAGAGTTGAAACACTTGATTTTGCTCAATTACTTCTTCTACTTGCCTTTCATTCATGCTGCAAGTGCCACATCATCATCTGAAGCCTTCTTCTTCGGATGAAGATTCTCGTCTCGCAACTCTTCCTAAATGAAGTCATCCCAAATCCTATTCTAGTATGGCAACTTCTCTCTAGCAACAATCCCCTTGATGAAGGGCTTCCATTCTTCAGTGAAACATTTCAAATTAATCCTCACCATATCATAATCTGAAATAGTCACATCGATGGTGGAAAGCTCATCTTGGACTTGATACAATCTCTTTAGATACGAAGTCACCCCTTCACCCTAAATTATCTTAGTGGACTTCAACTTATCCTTTAATACCAATATCTGGTTCTCATTCTTATTCTAGAACAAATTCTGAAGAGTTGTCGTCACTCTTAGAGAAAATCCCCGGGTTGAGGAGAAGGGTCAGTTCCTAGGATATCTTAAGGTCTCTTGTAGATAAATCATTATTGCTAAAGAGTTGAAAATATAAAAGGATTTCATTTGGTTCAATAATTGTACTTAGAGACCAAACACATTACATACATTGACAACATTTTATTCCAAATAAGTAAAGCTCATCCATGGTGGCCTACACACAAATAGTGAATCTTCTTTAGCTATTTTAGTATAGGCGAGGGAAGAGATAAAGAAAGAAATCTGGTGCAGAGGGCTAGAAATAGAATCTTGTGTACTAAATTTCAACAAGATAATGTATAGACAAGGAATTTAAATTAGAAACCATGGATCGCATTTTAAGGCTTTCAATCTTACATTTATAGGTACCATATGCTATAACATAACATAGATAAATCTGACATACAAGATTGAGTTACAACAACTACAATTACACAATTTCTAAGAGGAAAGAAATACATACGAAAATGACAAACTGAGACAAGAACAAATATCAATCCTTGGAATCACCAAAAGTTTGTTCGTTTATCTTTCATAACATCATACATTTCATTTAGCCTCAAAACTTGCAAAACTTGCAAAGATATTGTAGTCTCTAGAATATAAAACCGAACCCTTACAAATGAGTTCCTCTTCCCTTTTATATGGAGAGTCGTAACAAAAATATCTCCTAGTGTGACAACTATCTAAACTAATCGGTTATGCGAGCGTGCCAAAGGCCTAACTTTTTTAATCATTACATAACAACTTGATTCTTTCTTGAAAATAAAATATATACAAAATTTCCAAAATGTCAGAGATATGACATGATTTCAGATCACAAAATATCTTCAATGCTGGCTCGCTTGATCCTTTTAATTGGACCCATGATCTATTTTCCACCTTTGCCAATATTTTTGAAGATTAAGGAGTATCGCAAAATCGGGAGGGGAACGAGGTTTGATTTGTGTATGACTACTGAAGATAGTCTACCGTGACGGTGGTAGCATCTGAGTGAAAATATTGGTAAGTGATTTCAAAACCAACCAATTGGTGTGGGGTTTGACCAGAAAGTGCCAATTGGCTTCGAGACCAATTTTTCTCAGTTGGTTAACCCTCTCTATGAAATCAGACCCCTGTTCAAACCAATTCCTAAGCAGGCTCTCCACATTTGAAAGGGAATCTTCGGGATAGCTGGAGATTCAATTTGATTCAAGTAAGGAATAATTAATGGATTCCACCAGGGCATTTGGCATCTCTCACACATCACTAATGATATTTTTATTGATCATATCTAGACTTTCCATCCTTTAAGGATAACTGAGTTATGCATTGCATCAATTTTAGGAAATTTAGATTTCCTCCCCTTGGCACTGTCTTTCCATTCCAACATTTCATTTAGGTCCTTCTTAGCTTCACCAAAATATGAAATCATCTCCATTAGCTCATCAGTTAGAGAATTTCCCAGCCTGAATTGTTCCTAAATCAAATTCAACTTCTCACAGAAAAATCATTGCTTCCTCTATAGTTTTTCATTTAATTCATGGGCCTCCTGCTTGAAATCCTTCAACTTAAGTGTCCCCCCTATGGAGGAATCTTCTGACACCAGAGTTTAGGTCAATTTTCTTTGCTACTCCATCTGGACCATAGAAATTGGTTGGAATGGTGGCTAAATTTAATACTTCCATAGGCCGAAGCTCCTTTTAGCATGTCCGTAATTTTCCAAAGAGAAAATCCCAAAAGGCAAAGGGAATTGAAGCCAGACCTTCTTATTGGATTCTTTCAATGCTTTGGTAATTCCATGGTCAATTGTTTGGTATGCTACCTATTTTCATAGTAGCTTGTCGGAAACATAGAGTGGTAAGACATGTGGGGGTGCACGGCTGCCTAAGACTCTGATATAGGTGAAAGAATCTTCACCAAACCAATTCCCAATCATTCCTAAGATATTACATAGCTTGTTGAGACATTCTGGGGCAATTTGTTTCAAATATAATTTCATAAATTGGAATAATAAGTTTGTGACAAATTTGATGGAAATGACCAAAATAATTGGTCTCCCATAGTACATTGTGGTAAATGTGGATTGGTGTGGGATCATAGATATTCCACTTCCATCCCATGGCTAGAAAATCAAGGTAATAACAAAGGGAATCCATTGCATAGGCTGACGTATAGAACGAAGGGGTTTTTTTTCTTTGAGACACTACGAGAAGAGCGAAAGGATAAAATGTGTTTGGCCAGGTTATTGGATAATATAGTGGCCAAGTCGAAGATGTACCCTTCATAAGCCTCATCAATTAGAGGGACCCAATCTTCAGGTAATTTAGAGACATTTGGAAATGAATGTATCTTGCAAAGCATGCAAACTACTTGACTGAAAGGAGAAGCTAGTGACCCTATGGATTACTTATCATCTTGCTCCTTCTTGTGCATGTTTGAGTCGCTCCTCCAATCTTTAATTGAATCATCTGGATCTTTGTGCTTTTTACAAAAGTCCTCCACAGACTCCTTTCCATAGGCACGTTGAGGGTCTAGTAAGTGGTACTTCTCCTGAAAGGCTTGTGCTAAAAATAGACTAATTGTGGTGCCCTTATGGGTGTGGAATTTCCTCTCCATGATATCCATTGTTTTAATAACCCATCCGACCATGTTTGTGTAAGGTAGAATGTGAGGCCTCGCTCCAATTTTGTGTAAGAAAGAATTGGTTGAATCCTGTGGGGTTTCTTCAAGGTGGGGGTTTGATCAACGATGATGACAGTCCTAACAATCACCCGGGGACCTTCATCTTCAAAATATTTGTAAATTGCCTCCTGGGTGACCTGCATGATAAGTAGGTATACTCACCACTATAATAAAACATCTAAAGAAGCTTCACTATTTGTGTGTAGGCCACCATGGCTGGACTTTACTTCTTTGGAACAAAATTTCGTCAATGTGTGTAATGTGTTTGGTCTTTGAGTACGATTATTAAACCAAATACAAATCCTTTTATATTTTCAACTCTTGAGCAATAATGATTTATCTATAAGAGACTCTAAGATGTTGTATGCACTGACCCTTCTCCTCAACCTAAGGGTTGTCTTTAGTAGCAGCAATAAGATCCATCCACATCTCATGTGCGAAGTTCTTCTCGGACAAATGAGGTATTAAGGAGTCCTTCACACCATCTAGGATGATAAATCTTGCCTTCGTATCCAATTTCTCATATAATTCCAAATCCTTAGGGTCTGTTGGCTTCTTGATCTCTTTCTCATTGAATTTCCAGATTCTATTGACCTGCAAGACTAACTTGATGCTTTCCTTCCTTGGACTATAGTTGGACAACCCTTTCAACCTATCCTCCTACTAGAGACCAACCTACAACTTCAACATTGTAGTGAGCCCTTCACCTACAATGTGACCAACTCCCTCTTAAGTTGTACTTCGTTGCAACGCACCCTCATTCACTGTCCCTTCAAAGTAGCTCAAACATGCTCTAATACCATATTGTTTTTCCAAGATCCTGGTGTCTAGGATATAATTTTAAATCACTGACACTACGAAACCAAGAATCACAATAAATCTACTTTTCACAATAGAATAATATACAACAGTAAATCTACTAGTGCAAAAAATATACACAAATATGTACAATAACCCAACTTCCGTATATTAATCCAACTGAATAATACAATAGTCTAGGGCTCCCATGCTAGGGATAATGGCCCTCAAATATCCACTAGTATAAGAATACAAAATACAATATACTTTGATGGTCTAACTGATGTAGTCGACTATCACAACTTCTTTGTCATATCCTATACACTGTGGGTCCTTTGCTTCCATTTGGAAGAACCTACCTCTATCAATGCACCAAGTCCATCTGGTCACTGACTCTCGGCTATCCAATGTGTCATCTAGTTTATCATAAGTCCGTATACAACCAACACATAGGGTCTTCACTCTCACTAGTTTCTCCTTCTTCCTTCAAGTCAACAACACTTGGAGACTTTTGCCCACTGCTACTCATTAGCTCTTTTGGGACTTTTATTCCTACTATAGTCTTCTTGCACTACTCCAATGAAGACTAACATACGGTAAGAGGGTTTCCACCTAAAATCATCGAATGTTGCTTCTCCAACAATGAACATGGTTCTCAACAACTGCTTATGGCTGGCCAAACCTTGAGCTCCAACAAACTTCCACTCCTAGCAGGCAAGCTTCCTTCCTTACACTACACTTAGGGTTCACACTTGGGCACTTTCACACTGTGCTCCAACAGATCTCAAATGCATAATACAATTGTCCATACTAGGACCTCATCCACCTAGCATCCAACTCAACATAAACACATCAAATCATACCTCACAACTAATCCTTGTAGCTATACTGTAAAAACCTCTGCAATCCTTTCTATTGTTTTGTGAAAACCTGCACAATCCTTATGACTATTTAGGAAAACCCGAGCAACTATTGTGACTATTAAAAATAGTCTCGTGTGGCCGTCACACCTATTCTGAAGTTGCGCTGCCCAAAACTAAAAACAGACTTCAATGCTCCACGTCTAGCTGTGAATTCCTCAGATGTTATCTCTATGAGAAAGAGGCACTTTGGATGTTTTAAATGCCTCCAAAATCACCTTATATTTATACAAAATTTAAGGGTGCCATTTGGTGTGCTCCAGCATGTTTTGTGCCACACAAATAGACAAGGCCAACCTGCTCTAGGTGCCACAACACCCACCAACTATCTTCAAAAATTAATACCGCATGATAGACAACTCGAATTTGAGTGATTTTCATTGCTCCAAGTTTCTCTTGAGATCCTCTATCACCTCAAATCACCACATGTTGAAAAATCCTCACAGATTGACATGCACAATATTGGGTACAAAGCCCACATGTCGGGTTTCAAGCCCACAAAGTGCTTTTGTGGTGCTCCAACCTCCAACCCAAGCCCACAAGTATCAACAAGGTAGAATAGAAGTTGTCGTCGGGAAAGATGGTCGAGTGCTTGATGGCTCTGGTCAGGGTTGATTGATATTTTTTCTTAGCATGCTTAATGATAATTTCACATCTTGATTTTTGATATTATAGTTTCCTTGTAACTAAATTAATTTTCCCATCTATGTATGAAGATTGGTATTTCCCTAATGGCCTATACAAAGATGTATGCGTGAGGCCTTTATGACATTTATAATCTTGAGTTTTTGTTTTAGTAGTGTTGGGTAGACATGAATATTCTTAGAAGTTCATTGAATAAATTAGTTTTGGAATCAAGGCAAACAAATGTACAAGTAGATGCCTAACCTCATAGAATTGAGGTGGAGATTTCAAATTAGGAAAATTCTAGAAATTTTTACATATCTCAAACACAACTAAATGATAATGCTCAGAGATCATGACAAAAGGCGAAATCGTTGCACAAGGAAGGAATATTTCATCAGGTTGCCTAGTCATATTATTTTGTAGTGAAAAGACACTACTTAGGCATCCTCTTCTGTTTAGATTGTCTAAGGTCTCATTACCACTCAACTTAAAACCAAATATATATTATATAAAATGAAGGAATAAGGAAAAAGTGTGGCACTTACAGTTGCTCAACAAATTATGCATTCATAAAACTAAGTAAGGAAATGATGAAATAATTACAAACCTAAAAACAACAATGGGGTGATCAATGCTATATTAATGATGGGCAAAGAAGTGAAGTGCTTATAGGTCTAACAATTTAGTGATCGGTAGGATGACATTTTAAATAAGTGAAAATATAGATGATGGAAACACTAGATGATGGGAAACATCACCATTACAATAACAACCCTAAATAGTAAGGCCCAAACAACATAAACATTTGAAGCCCAACATAGCTTAATCAATGTTACTAGATAAGTTTAAATGTCAAACCATAAATTAAGTGGTACTACGCGAGAGCCATGCTAGAAGGAGAAATCATCATACAAATGAATAATACTTCATTGGGTATCACGAATAAACCATAGAAGAAATTAAATAACAGATGAAAAAAATGATGAAATAACCATACACATACCTTCCTACCCTTGGTCAATGCCAACTCCTATGGAGTCACGCACTAATCAACATTATAATAGTGCCAACCATTAACAATAAGCCCTAATTTTTTTTTCTTTCTATGTTATTAAATTTCCTGGAAAAACTCAATTCTCAAACACAATAAAAAGATGATAGTACCCCATAACCACGACAAAACGATAAATCATTGTGAAAGCAATAAATATTTCAGTGGATTAAAGGTGAACTTTATTTTTTTAGGAGAAAAACATGGCTTACCCATTCTCTTTGTCACGTTTGTAGTTTCTAGGCTATCTTCACCACATGACCTTCATAGAATGTATAGTTATAATCACTCACTACACAAAGAAAATCAATATAGTTGAGTACGAGACCATGGTTTAAACATATAATAAATTAAATAACAAATAAATGGAGTGAAAAATTAGCCTAGATAATTTTAAGTAGTGCATTACATATAGGTAAGATGATTGGCCTTTATTTATGAGCTATGACCTCTATCTCATCTCTTTCATTTTCTCTTCTTGTTGCCTTCCTTTCATTTCCCACCCAACAAACCAAACCAAGACCAAACTTCAAAAGATGAATAAAAATGAAAAAAAAGGAAATAAAGTACATCACAATACAAATAACACAAATCATGGCCATGGTCAAACTCAACAAAACAAAAATATGTAGACAACAAACAAAAAATTGAAAACATCTCCTCTGCACATCATCTTTCTTGTAGTGTGCTCCCCTATACTGAAAGGAAAAATGAGGGTTGAATTAGGCTAAAATACACATAGAGATGGTAACGGTAAACATATTTCAAAACCAATAATTATCCATAATAGGAAATGTATCTCCCTTAGAGTTTGTTTTATAAAGATGGATAACCCATTTTGTATTCCAGTTACTCGTGCTGACCAGAACAAGCCACCCACAACATATACATAATAAAATATTAGAATCATTATACAAGTTAATTTGGATAGTCGAACACAATAATTATTCATAATAGTAAACATACCTCTCTTTGAGTTTTATATAAAGGGAGATAGTCCATTTTTTATTTTGCATGCTTGTGCTCATCGAAACAAGCCATCTACAATGGAAACACATTAAAATATTAAAATTGTAATACAACTTAAACTAGAGAGTTGAAGGCATGAACTTGCCATAAACTTACTTCAAGTACATTTATATTCCATGCTATATCTAGGAAAATATAGGATATAATAATAAAATATGTTTTTATTAATGTCCAACAAGTTACCAAAAAATTAGGTCAATGGGACTAAAGGATACATCTAGTACGAGTACAATGTGGGAGTGCAAACACTACTCCCAGAAAATGCCAAAGCTAAATCTAAGACACAATTAAGTAAAGAAGGATACAAGAATAAGATAATCTCATAAACAAGTACATAACCAAATCAAGTCCAATTATATTTTTTCTAAACTAAAAGTACTTCCACTAGGAATAATCCAATCAATGGTTTAATAAGAGTAATCACTTTTTTATTGTAAGAGGGACCTAACCATATTTAAACATATGGAACACCCAAAATCCTAGAATATAATGGGCTTGGCCACATGTAAGTAGTGTCATATGTTAACACAATGGTTGTTTGGTTGAAGGGTTAATATTCTTTCTTGCTTGACCTTACCCTCCTCTCTAGGGCATGATGTGTGGCGGTGTGCGTATGAAACAACAATCAAGTATGTTTATCTTATGGTGTCTTGGAATGTGTGGAGCTAGGGGATGATGCTAACTACCATTTGATGGGATTGGGCACCATATTGTTCTGCATGCCTTTAGGTAGGTTAAATTATGCTTTGTTCCTTCTTGGTTTGAGGAAGAGCCTTATTTTAGCATCTTACATCATAATTCTACATTTTGTGTTGAAGTTCAAAGGATCATCAGTAGGCATTGGAGCTCATGTTCAAGCCAAAGGGCTCGTGTTGGTTGTTTGTATGTAAGACTACAAGCAAATATCATGTGATATTTGGCATAGCTATTTGGAAAACTTGTTGGAGATAAGATAAAATAAGATAATTTTATTAATGTCCAATGAATGACCACAAAAGTAGGTCAACGGGACTACAAAAGGACACATCCAATACAAGTATAATGTGGGATTGCAAACACAACTCTTAGAAAATGCCAAAGATAAATCTATGATTAAATAAAGTAAAGAAGGATACAATCATAACATAACCACATAAACATGTATAAAACCATATCAAAATCCCCTAGTGATGAACAAGACAATGAATAAGTCCAAGGTTAGAGGTGGATGTGTCAACAAAGCCTACTTCTGATAAGGAATGATGGGGAGGGCAACAGTGGCATTGGCTCACAATCAGAGTCCTTTGGATCCAACAATGTGTCTAGTTGCATGATCCTAGGGGGGTTGTAGGAGTGAGGGATATTCCTTTTATTTGAGGCTGAAGAAAAGTAGCTTTGGATAAGTCATTTGCTATTCCACTAGGACCAGGAAGGAGTCCGTTGGAGGGGAACTTTGCTGAGGAACCATCTAGAACTAATCACTTTAATGCTCTAGGTGTGAGTGAACTAATGTGATTCTCAAAACCTCCACAAAAGTCTCAAGGATACTGGTTGGATCCAAAAGGAGGGGGCTAAGGGGAGACTCAAGGTCTCACTATTATACTATCTGAAATACTTGAGAACTCAGTTTTCCACTTGTTTCTCAGATCAACTAGATTAACTTGAAAATATGATGTGATCGTTCGAATTAGCCCCGAGCGAGGAAAGGTATGTAGGATTTGAGATATATGTTTGAATATCTCCCTGATGAAGAGGGCTAGGCATGTCCAATCAAGATAATGAAATAAGGTAGAGATGGATCCTCCTGAATCCCTATAGAGGCAGTGGTAGTGCCCTCTGATCTCATAGTTTAGGGGGCACCTAAAAATGAGGTGTTACTTTGTCTCTAGCTCCTAAAGGTGACACACTTAGTAGTTCATATCATATCTTGGTATATGGTGATCAATCTCTGATTGGAGACGATGAGAACCAACCCAAAGTTGGACCAAAGGGATCCTAAGTGAGTGCAACCAATGTTTGCACATGTATGGGGTGAAAACGATGATACAATATTGTAAATCTAGGAAATACTCAAGGTAGAAGTACATCTTCGGGCCCAGGCCCGTTGTGGGGTGGGGGGGGGGAGTCCAAGTTATCTAAATGTATAATCTATATATATCCTCTCTGATGGATTGATTGAATAATTGTCTAGGAGACATGAGATGGCTCAGTGTAGCAAGGGAGAATATCAAGGGGGGAAGACACTATGGGGAAATGGTCATGTCTGGACTAAGGGGTGATCTGAAGCAAGGGCCTCCAAGGAACAAAGTGCAAGGTAGGGGAGTTGGTATCTCCTAACAACTAAATCTCTAAAATATGTAACTCTATGGAAGAAAGAAACTAAGAAAAATATGACATCAAGGTGAAACCGTGGAAGGGGTGGCACCAAAATATTCTTGAATAATGGGTTACAGGATTCTACATTTGCATCGGATGATGCACCTAAGAAGAAAGGTCTGGACTCTCTCCATCTGGACCTAGTCTTTTTGTGGCAAGCCCGACTCCCAGATCTTAGAGCCATAGAGGATTGTGGGTCTAATAATCACATTCATGAGGTATAGTTTGAACGAGATGTCTAGTGAAACTGACTTTGGAAGAATTATCTCTCGATAAGGGCCAAGGAACTATACCCTTTTCTAAGTCGAGGTTGGAAGGCCTTCTACATACCAAAATGAAATCTGTGAAATGTACTCCTATATAGATGTATGATGTGGTGATCTCAATCCTCCCTGAAAGTAGAAATGCATATATGTAAGAGTTTTCTTCGAAGAATTAAAGATCGTCACCTTGGTTTTACCTAGGTTGACTATCAACTTTCGAAGGTCACAAAAGCTAGCCAAGATGTTGATTTGTCTCTACAGCTCCTCAGGAGTATATTCCAACAAGACCAAGTCATTTGAAAAAGGAAGTAGAGAGATAAACCATTGATATAGAAGGCACCCATCCCGCTCTTGGATGTGCTCATGGAGTAAATATTCCAAATCATCATTGTAAATCTTGAAGAAGGTCGGCGAGGGGGCGTCCCTGTTTTACCCCAACGATACTCTAGATAACATCAGGAAGGCCATGTGTGATCTTGAGGTGACAAAAAAATGACTCATATAGTCTCATGATGGCTACAAAAAAGGTCCTAGATATGCCAATGTCCCAAAGCCTCTCGAATAATGCCTCCCTATGCACAATATCAAATTCTTTTCTAAAGTTAACAAAGTGACAATATACTTTCGAAGAGCAGTGATGAGCTTCCTCGATAATGGCTTGAAGTGTGAAGATGTGGTCAATCATATGATAACATGTGAAAAATCCTATTTGTCCTCTAGCTCCTCAGAAAGCCACTGATGTAAGACTACCACATAAAGCTTAGAGAAGGTGTGGCCCACCATGAAAATCATGTAGTTTTTTAGCTCACAATTTCTCCCTGATTTGTGGATCAAATGATAACATGTCTTACCTAAGCAGGGGGGAAGTCAGAAGAAAATACATGGTTGATTATATTGGAAATATAGAACTCAAGAGATTAGATGTCATGCTTTAGGAATTATGCCCGAAAGCCATCCTCATTTGCTACTTTGTTGATGCTCATGGCTTTGAATACACCCTTGATATCCTACTCAGAGAAAAGATGACATGAGGAGAGTATTCCGTAATTGAAATGCGAAGGTGTGTTTTGTATGTTATCTACTACACCATATATGGGGAGAAAATATTTGATGGGGGGTCAATAATTTGAGATGAAATAGTACACAAATTGACAAAATTCAAAAGTCCAAGGGGATCTTCATCTTTGAATATCTAGCTTTTGCTTTGATTTTCTATAACATTTTTGATACGTTGTCACTAAATGCTAATGTCAACCCTCATTGACCCTTACAAGGAAATGGCATGATTATTTGGCAGATTTGTTGGAGAGGACTCCATAGTAATGTCAACCCTCATTGACCCTTACAAGGAATATCATGATTATTTGGCGGACTTGTTCGAGAGGATTCCATGATTTCAATGCTAAGGTATGTTGTGTAGGTTAATTATTACAAAGGACCAAGGGGATTTTCATGTTTACATATTTATATTTTTCTTTGGTTTTCTATAAACATTTTTGAGACATTTTCATTATTATCACTCAAATTGTATGTTAAAGTGATGAAAGTTGCAACCCACATCGTAAAATCCAATTGGAACGTTGGTAAATCACCCAATATCACCTGAATAACCTACCTTTCTTCTTTAGGCAAACTTTGCTCCAACTTCGAGGGCGACTCCCCTAAGACTCATTGTAGCATAAACTATTTGGAAGAAGGTGATATCACAAGTAACCGTAGTGAATAAATTGGGTCTTTAATAGATAAAGGGAATAGGGGTGATGAAGGCATGTGAAGACCAATGCCAACATTGAAGGGCAATGGAATTTGTTAGGACGAGAAGATATCAAGAATCACATCCCTCCTAGTAAGTTTTCCGGAATAATGGATGGGAACTAATATTGAAAAGATGGGTAGATTCTCGGGCATTAGGGTAAACTTCACGGCCAAGAACCCATTGAAGAGGAATACTCAATAACATTTCCCTTAGACCAAGGATTGATTATAGCATAAAATAATCCAAGGATTGACTAAGGGGATCCCCTTGAAGGTCTACCTAGAAAACAAGCTCGATGGCAACAACAAGGGGATGTCAAAACATGTGTCTATGACACCCCCTTCCACATTATCATTTTCCCTCGATGGATTAATCTCACTATGCCTTATGGTGGTATTGAATCCATTATGATTTAAACTTTACAAATTTTTGCAAATGGAATGAAGAAAATAAGACATGTTAGAATAAAACATAGTAAACTTAAAACCCCAATGAAACCAAAAAGATTTATATTAAGCTCCCATGAGAGGAACATGTTGGGTATGTGTTATATTTGTAGGAATTTACAGGGCAAGTTCCTCAGACAGAACACCAAAAGGACACCACTCACAAACAGATCACAGATCAATACACCAGTATTTTGACATGGTTAAAACCCTCAGAGAGGTAAACAGTCCACGGCCTGCGCCAACGTGGCTACTACAGGCAATTTATTAATAAAAGAATGAAAATTTAAATAAGTTTCTCTCATGCACGGTGAACCTACAAATGACCCTCCATGCGCTTTAAATAGAATTCATGGACCAATCGGGTGTCAAGCCACGGATCAAGTGTCGGTAATACCGAGGAGAGAATGAACCGTCGGATCGCTACATATCGTGACCGTCGGATTGTAAGTTACAAAATGTACAACGGTAAAGAAACACACTTTACCTAACTCTATACTAGACCAAGTTGAACTTAACTATTCCTATGTGTCGGAATATCCTAACAGCAGCTAACTCTAAATCATAGGCAGAGTACTTCTGTTCATGCTCCTTGAGTTTCCTGGATTCATAAGAAATTACCTTGCCTTCTTGCATCAACACACCTCCCACACCTTCTTTACTTGCATCGGTGCACACCACATAATCTTTATTAGGGCCTGCTATGCTCAAAATGGGTGTCGTGGTGAGCAGATGTTTAAGTTGCTCAAAACTTTTTTGGCATTCCAGGGTCCATTTGAAGGCTTTTCCCTTTTTCTGTAAGGAGGTGACTGGGTAGGCTACCCTTGAGAAGCCTTCTACAAATGGTCTGTAATATCCTGCCAATCCCATAAAGGACCTGACATATGCCACATCTTTTGGTACCTGCCACTCCATTATGGTCCTTATCTTTTAAGGGTCGACTGCAATCCCTTCCCTCATGATTATGTGGCCCAGATATTGTATCTCTTCCTTGTAAAAGTCGCACTTGCTAAACTTAGCATACAACTGATGTTCCCGGAGAGTTTGCAGTACCAATCTGAGGTGCTCCTTGTGCTCCTCCATGGTGTGGGAGTATATCAATATATCATCAATGAATATTAATACAAATATATCCAAATATTGATGAAATATGTTGTTCGTAAAACACATGAAAGGTGCAGGTGCGTTAGTTAACCCGAAAGGCAACACCACAAATTCATAATGTCCATACCTTGTTCTGAACATTGTTTTAGCGATGTCCTCTTCCTTAATCCTGATCTGGTGATAACATGATCGTAAATCAATCTTGGAAAATATTGTTTCACCCTTCACTTGTGTTATCACTTAAAACCACAGTTCACCTATGTCCAAAGATCCATATAAATTTTTTTGATTCAAGTCAATAGGTTTTTAGGTGTGTTACTTTAAGATTAGTTTTCCAAAGGTATTGACATGAGTCCTTGTTAAAAAACCGTTAGATACCCTCTCTCATGATAGTTAAAGCATGTCGTGTCTTGATTACATCATTCTGACTTTGCACAGTTTCGTAGCGTAATATGATTGGCCAGTTTAGCTGCACAATCATTTTCCACCTTTCCGCAGCATATCATTGAGCAGCCATTTCGTAGCGCGGTATGTCATTTCATGATTGCCTGCGCTACGAAATCGGGGATTCGGGTATTTTCTGCAGCATATTTCCTTGAAGTGTCAAATCTCGGGAGGTGAGTCATCAAAAACCATTCATATGTGTCAGTCGACATCCTCTCTAGGTCATGCTAGGATTCATCCCGCCATTAGAGATAGGATCACACACATGTCAATTATGTTAATCAATCTTATGAGGTATGGTGGTGCAATTATGTTTATTCATGACTGCATTAACGTACCTATTCTATGGTGAGTGTTTGAAAAAAGAAAAGGAAGCCGCCCGAATTCTCAAGAGACTACTGCAAGCGAGCCTGCATTCTGAAACCGAGACTGTTGAGTAAATTGGAATTGCTAATTGAGTTCTCTGTGCAAGAATTGTCTGAGCAAGATGGAAAAACGAGAGCATAGGTCCGGGAGATGTCTGAGGACTGAACCAGAGGGACTCGATCTCACGCTTAAAGATGAAGGTGTTGCTCGAGCTTTCAAACAGGCGGGTTGCTGGAGGTTTTGTGAAAAACTGAAGGGCGGACATACAGAGGTAACCAAAGCTTTTGCTCTAAACTTTAGCGGCTTGAATTCTAAAGTTGCATTATTAGAATTCCCTGTATCTCCGCAAGCTATCTCTGCTGTCACCGAGATCCCAAGGAGTGGTCAGGAGTGGTTTAAAAACTACAAGTTTGATACAACTCCATGTAAGGAGTTTCTGAAAGATCAATATGCTAACGAGGACCTTTCTAAGGCAATACCCAGGCATTATATTAAAGAGCATTATGCTCTGCTCCTCACAGCCATTCAGAAGTACCTCACATGCGAGGGAAGGTACACTAAAGTCTACTCCTACCATTTCAAGCTTTTATTACATTTCACAGGGAAGGCGTCCATAGATATTCCTTTCTATTTGTTTAGGAGTCTAGGCAAAATGTGCGACAAAGTTCAGTTTAAAAGGGATAATTATGAGACATCTCTCTTCCATCATGGTTTAATCAAGCTACTGGTGTTAGATAGCCTGCATAAAATCGGGAGGGATTGGGACTCTTTCATTTTCATGTCGGGTTTCCAAAGTAAAACCGGTCTAACCCCATTACCAGATAGAGAAAAAGAAGGAAAGACTCAAGAGTCTACAATGGTTGAAGAACCTACACCGGCAATAATGGTTGAAGAGCCTACATTGGCTGAGCCTAAAAAGCAGGCTAAAGACCGAAAGAAACCAAAGCATAAATCAAAGCAATCAGGGAAACCCGTAGTCATTAAAGAGACACCAAAACCATCCAAGGAGAAGATGAAATATCAGAAAATTGCATCCAAGCCAAGTGAAGTTGCACCAGAAACCAGGATCAGAACAAGGAGCCAGTTGAGCAAAGAAAAAGGAAAGTCAATTGCAGTAGAAGACAGCCCCATGTCAAACGCTAGTCTTAAGGATTTGCTAGAAGCAATTGACTTTGAACAAGCCACATCAGTACAGGTGGAGCCCATGCCAATAGACCTAACACAGTCATCTCCCGATAGCTCTAAGAAATCAAAAGCCTCAAAAAGGCTAAGATTCGAGGAGGCTGGGAAGGAATTCATGGTCAAGCCTCGAAGGCCAATCACTAGAGGTCAAGCACAAGCAGCAGAACAAATCCCAAAGGGTGAGGAGTCTGCCAACGTAACAACAAAGCAAACCAAACCATTGCCTAAGATAGAGAAACCAGAAAAGGCAGAAAAGGCAGAAAAAATAGAGAAGGCAAAGGAGGCAGAAAAGGCAGTGAAGGCAGAGAAATTACAGGAAACCAAAAGAATAATCTATACCAGAAAGCAGGCCAAACAAAAAGGAAAGCAGATAGCCTAGGCCAAAGAAACAAAGGAGAGAAGAAAGAAAGAGGTAAAGGAAAAGGCTCCTTTGGTTAAGAAAGATAAAACCTCACCCACCAAGGAGAAATGGGAAGCAGCTGACAATGAGATGGCTGATCTAGAAAAGACAGTATCAGAGATTGCAGCCATGGAGAGTGAACTTGCAAAGCTGAAGGCTCAGCTAGGCAAGTTAGCTGCTAAATGAATTAAATTTCAATGTTGCACCAAGTTTTTTCATTTTTCTTAAGTTAATTAATGTTTTTGAGGCATGTATTGAAGAAAGAAAAATAAGCAATTTTGGAATTAAAGATGAAGCTGTAACAGTCTAAAATAATTGAAGAAATTCGTTAAAGACTGTGATTTTGCAAAGAACAGCAGTTTCGTAGCTACGAAACTGCTGTAGGTGATTGTTTTTAAGGGAAAATTCGAAAACAATGCTAAGGTCATCAAATTTTGTGGAAAAAGGCTTCGAGGATGGAAAGGAAATCACCATGGTTGCTTAAGCCTTCAAAGGTTGACAAATGTAAATCTTATTGCATAAAGGTAAAATCTTTTGTCTTTACCAAGTTTTCATAAAGTACCTTTATGACCGCAGAATTAGGGTTTCTGGTAGGATTACCAGAATTTTGAGTTCAACACCTGGCAGTATTCGTAAAGCATCCAAAATATTCAGGCATATGGTGTTATGGTATGGTCATTAAGGTCATTATACAGCTTCAAGCATTTTTGTTGGAAAATGAACATGGACTAAAACAGGGACCGGGAAAACAGAGGATATTTCTTCATCAAAGGCTGAGTCAGCAACACACTCAGAATCCAAGGCAGCCAATACAGCGAATGCTCCTCAAGATATATTCCAGCTCCTATAGGAAAAGCACAGCTGTCAGAGATCAGGAGGGAATCATGCAAACGAGGAGATGGTAGCAGAATTTGATTAGAACTAGGACTCTTTTGTATTAAAAGCACAATACCTCTGTATTTAGTAAATTAGTTTCAATATGGATAAGGTAGTTAATTATAGGTTTTCGAGCTCCCTTCATGCTGGAGGAGGAGACTCAAGATAGCTTAGTTTTATTTTCTATAAATAGGAGAAACTCTGATGTATCAAGGGTTGGAGATTTTTATGAAAAAGACAGAGTTCTCATATTGGTGTATGAAAGTTTCTTTTCACAGTAATAGAAAGCATATTGTTTCTTCCCAAGATTCATTGTGTGTCCCAAGTGTTCAGAATGTATGTGG
This sequence comes from Pinus taeda, assembly GCA_000404065.3. Classification (NCBI taxonomy): domain Eukaryota; kingdom Viridiplantae; phylum Streptophyta; class Pinopsida; order Pinales; family Pinaceae; genus Pinus; species Pinus taeda. The sequence continues at coordinate 6,394 of APFE031178222.1, read as the reverse complement.
TTTTGGTTCTATGTATCTTATTTTACAGTTCACTAGACATGCAATCACTCTGAATTCATCATTGATGCTCAGACTTCCTGTGTATGTCTTGTTGAGTTGCAGTCCTTCTTAGTTGATGTTTTGAACAGTGAGACATTATATGCCTTGGTTTCTATGATTCAGTAGTTGCTTGTTTACTGTAGAAATGTACAACTCCATGAGCCCAATGGAAGAAGCCTTGATTTTGTTGTTCCAACCAGCTTAAACTTAATTCACTGTTTTAAAGAGTTAGCCATCTTTTGCTCTTAAATTGCATATCAAAATCTGTGAGAGAGCCCTCTCTGACTAGGGAGGCTAATCCTTAGTCTAAAGTCTGGTTTGAAACAGTTGCATGAGATCTCACTAAGTAGCAGCCCTTAGTACATGGTTTTGTGACAACAACTTGATCAAAAAGTTCATCAATTCGAGGTTGAGGGAACTTGTTTTTGATGGTCAGTTTGTTCAGCTGACGATAGTCTATACACATGAGAAGGGTTCCATCTTTTTTATTAATGAATAACACTAGGGCTCCCCATGGGGACACACTGGGGCGAATATAGTTTTTATCTAACAGTTCCTGTAATTGCATTTTCAATTCCATCAACTCAGGTACACTCATTCGATAGGGGGCTCGTGATACTGGCACTGCCCCTGGTACTAATTCGATGGTGAAGTCTATGTCCCTCTTAGGCGGCAACCCAGGAATCTCCTCTGAAAATGCATCCACAAATTTCTGTATTACAAGGATGTTATCCAACAAGGATATTTTGTCTTTTGAGTCTGCATAGCCTACTTGGATGGCATAAATTTGACACCCTTTTCTGATGTATTTTGCTAACTAAGATGCGGTTACTGGCCAAATTTGTATTGGCCACTTAATTCCCTGCATCTCCTGCTGTACTCCCAGCTCATCCCTATAATGAATAGTCTTTGTTTTACAGTTGACAAGGGACCAGTGCTTTTCTAACCAATGCATGCCGATTAGAATGTCGTAGGAACCTAGGGGAAGCACATTTAAGTCTAGTATTACTGGTTGTCCAGCTACCTTTAAGGGACAGTCAGTAATTTTAGCAAGCACTCGCCTTTTAGCCCCTGTAGCCAACTGTACCAGCGAGGGATTCTTAAATTTTACAGCCTGCAATTTACAGTGCTCTACCACCTTGGGACTAATGTAACTCAATGTGGCTCCCAGGTCAATTAAAATAGTTACAGAAAAGTCTAAAATTTTACCTTCGAGTTCTACCATAGTCGGTTGATACTCCGCTTGAAGATCTTCCAGGGCAGCATTAATCCGGGGTATACTACGTCCCATGTCACCAACTGTCAATGCTTCTTGAATTTGGGAGATCTATTCAGTTCCCTTTCGTTGTGGACAGTTCTTAATATAATGGGGTCCGCCACAGCCCCAACACTGTACGGGAGGTATTGCTGTTACTTCACAGTCCAATTTACTAAGGGGCTCATTGGTTCTCGATTCACTGGTTGGCCTTGTCCTGAGTGAATTTTTTGGAAAGTTTCTGATGTTCAGTCCTTTCGCAAAACTCCTGTTACTTCCTCCACGACTCCCTTTACCATTTCCAGCCAATATGTTGTTTCTTTTATTAGCTCCCCTTTTCCCTGCGACTTCTCCTTTCAGTTTGCTTTGCTGATAGCAAATTCTAGCCTTACGTATGACTTCGTCCATAGTCTTTGGATTGTCAAATTCAAGGGGTAAACTACTGATAAATCTTTGTACTTTAGCCTTATCTTCTTTAATATAAGGTACATAACGAAGTAACAAGGTGAAGCGAGTGATAAATTCATCCATGGTCTACTGTCCCAGACACAAATGATGAAATTCTCTTGCTTTTTCATCATAAAATCGTTCTGCCAGATACCTTTATTTAAAATATTTTTGCAATTTGTCCGAGGTAATATTCTTCTCATTTACACCTCTCACTATTTTGACTTCCTCCCACCATAAGGTGGCTTTCCTTTTTAATTGAAAGATAGCTAAGTGTGCCTTGAGGTTATGATCATATTCGTACAGCTGAAAATATTTGTTCATATTAATTAACCATGCCTCTGCTGCCTCTTCTTGTTCTCCGTCAAAATGCGGCGGTTTGATTTTCCGAAACTCACCTTCCAGTTCAATCTACTGCCTCTTCGATTTCTGTTGCTCAGAAGCGTTATCAGATCGTTCCCCTTGTTCTTCATTCCTTCCTTCCGATCTTTCTGGTTCTGTATGGAGGTTTTGTTCTTCCGACCCTCTCTGCTATTCAGCACTAGGATTTGGCAATTGCTGGTTCTGTTTGTCTGATAAACTCTTTAAAATTCTTTCCTATTCCATGGTTATTCTAGTGTTATCTTCCCGTAATCGTGCTATTTCATTCCTCAGTTCTTGTACTGTTTCTAGTATCGCATGGTTCGTATTTCAAGTCTCTTCCCCAATCTGTACCCATAACTCCGGGTTTCTTCCGGGGTTTATGGCTCGTCCCTGACCAGCTACGAATCCATGGGGTCCGCTGCCTGCCCTTCTCATATTGACTGTCACCTGTTTCTTCTTAAGAACCTAGTCAGAGGAAATAATTAGCACATCAAACTTATAAATTTGTTTTTTCTTTTTTTTTTATTTATTTATGGAGATAACATAAAATGAATCTATTTCAACCATTTATCTCCCAGAGGCCACAGTTTTGAAAACTTGGCTCTGATACCACTTGTAACACTCCATTCCAACTATACAGTAAAAAAAAAAATTAATAATGCCAACTGACGTGTCACAATGACAGTGCGATGCACCCATGTGATTATTGTTTAACTGCATTTATTTTACATACTCCCACCGCCGGCAAATAATTTATGAGTTTACATCTGGGTACCATAGCCCGTAGATATTACAATGTAAATCTTTCAAATAAATCTAATGTTAATACACGGCATTAACTATGTGATCCTCCGGACTGACATGGCCGGTAGGTGAGGCTTGGGTTTTGTGACCTTGGGCTTCCCACTACGACCTTGGACTTCCCACTCCATCGATGATTAAGAATGAGGGTTCCAAATCTGACGGCCTGGCACCGATTTGAGGATTACTCAACCGCCATATCGGGTTTATGCCTCGTTCAGCCTTTACTTTTCTCGTTGGTTTGGTTCATTATTTCCCTCCTTCGCTCTGCGAGCCCTTCCTGTAACAAATGTCCGCCGGAGGATTTTTTTGTGCTACCTGACCCCACCCTTGGTATCTAGATGGTTCGTGCTCATACCAGGTTTCGTTCCCTGCTATTGCTTATCACACTCATATATTTTTTTTACAGTTGATTGCTTCCATATTGATTCGGGTTCTAATCTTCGTTTTTGTTTTGTGTTTGCAGGAGGAAGGTAACGAGGTCGAGGCTCATCATTATAGTATCCGTACAACTATTTTCGCAAGCGTTTTCTTTGGTTCCTGGTAAGCTTTTCATGCGTGAGAGAATTCTGCTCAGCATTGGAGGTTTCTCTGAGGTTCTCAGATTCAATGCTACAATTAGCTTATCTTTGTTTGATTCCCTTTGCACCAGACATGCAATCCTCTATAATAAGTATTAAGGTCCTCGGCATAGTCCAGGGTAGCAGTGAACTGAAATACGGTTTTAGTTTGAGGCTCTTGGTGGTCCTGGAATGGGACTACCCGGAGTAATTTCCTCAAACAACATTGTATTTACCGCCGTTAAGTTATTTTACTGTTATGTTTTGATATTTTCCCTTCTATAGACAAAGAACTCTTGATTAGAGGGGAAGGACCCTGTTAAACAATACAGTGATTGTCTATAATGTGATTGCATGTAAAATGCGGAGCTGGGTTGTGCCAGACTTCTCGTTGCATTTGTGTTTCCAGTGGTTTGTTTCGGCTATGCCGCAGCAATGATATATGTTGAACACTGTACATATTTATATATATATTTATGTTGTTAATCTTTCTTCATGACTATATTGTCTACATTCTGCAATTATTAATTAGGCTCAATTTGAAGTGATTACCAGGTCTTTGTTTTTCTTAATTCCTTACCGTATTTACAATATTTGAAGTCTTTCCTAACAGAATACCAATCATGACTATTTCCTGACTTAGCTTAGGGAATTTTCGTGCTTCTGTGTGCCACATAAAGGAAATAGTTTAGTTATGAGTGCATTTGATTTCTTATGTTGATAATTTTTATTAAAATAATGTCCTGGTTAAACCAGTGTCCTCGCTACTGGATTAAAATCCCGATTTCTCGTTACTCAATGTCTAGAACTCTAACTAATCGACTTGCCCAGTTGAGCTTTGAAGAGAATACCCTTATGGTTTTAGTTGTCTACTGTTCTTGGACGGGAAAGATGGTTCTCCTGCTCAGGCGAGAATACTTACCCCTGTTAATAACCTGTTTTCTTATGGATTATTTCTACGAATTGCTTCACCCTTTTTTTTACATGAGTGTACAATTATCTCGGTTGGTTCGGTAAGGTTGAATGACTTCTCCAATGATTCACTCCATTGATAATTAAAGGAATGAGTCTAAAGGGTTTTCTTGTTTCGCGAATGTTCCATTCACTAGCCGTATCATAAAATACAGTTCTTTCCCTTTATATCAGGAAGACCATAACAAGGTCCTCTCGTGCATATTACTTGCATTGTTTTCTGGTTCTACAATTTTGACTTACTATAGCCAGGGTACTATGTTTTCTAGAAGTAACTCTTGCAACGTTAATGAAACGTAAATTCTAGTGAATAGCAATTTAATTTGTTGTTGTGCCTTTGTACTCCAAGACTGTTTCTTTTATTCTTTTTTTTTTACACCATGCTAGTTAAACCACAGTACACTGTACAATTTTTTTTAATAATGAACAGAGTCATGCAATTCATCTCATCTACCATTTACTGCTCATTCTTTTTTTTTTCCTCTGTTAAAAAAAAATAATATTCTACAGAGTTCAGTTGCTTACCTAGTCTTTTCGAATACCTTGTTTCTCTCCCAGAAATCGAGATTACCTCTTTCCAATTGCTTCTAATTTGCCTCCCATCCGCGAGATTTGTTCTACAGGAATCGAGTCTCCCCCCATGCTTCTTGCAGGACCACTGTCCGTCAGCAAGTTGTCTGCACTCTGTGCTTGGCTATCTGGTCCTCACCAGACTTAGCCAGCTTTTCCTTCTCCCTTCCCTGTTTGTCTCTACAGCAAAGTGATCCCCCCGTTCTCCTTTCCTTTTTCCTTTTTCTCTGGAAACCCCTTCAAGTTAAGGAAAGACGGTTAGGGTTTGGTAATTCCACAACTGTCTCGCCTTCCCCTTTTCTTGGGAATTTCCAACTTTTAAAGAAACATTACTTAAACAAAAGAAAATAATATTATTAAATTTCAACTGTTAATAGTGTTTCAGTAGTCTTCCATTTACCACAGTACAAATTAAATATTTACATCAGTTCTGAAGCATTACATCATGTTACTACTATATTGATAATTTTAATTCATGTTACTGCTATATTGTTTGTTTATTTTATGTTTTATGTTTTACTATATTGTCACACTATTTTGTAAGACTACTATACTAATCATTATCATTATTTAATTCATGTTATTACTATAATAATAATTTTAATTCATGTTATTGCTATATTGTTCGTTTATTTTATGTTTTACTATATTGTAACACTATTATACTAATGATTATCATTATTTTACTCATGTTATTACTATATTAATAGATTCAATTTTATTACTATACTGTTTGTTTGTTTTAGATTTTATATTTTACTATTTTGTAACACTATTATACTAATGCTTATCATTATTTAGTTCATGTTATTACTTTATTAATAATTTTAATTCATGTTATTACTATATTAATAATTATAATTCATGTTATTACTATATTGTTTGTTTGTTTTATGTTTTATGTTTTACTATATTGTAACACT
>APFE031178208.1:0-12604 GCA_000404065.3 Pinus taeda | reverse complement strand
GTGAGAATGATCAAGGATTTCTTCCTTTGAAAAATGCATGAAAACAAGGTTCACATATTGACAAGATGAAATCAACATAATATGTCCTCATATGGAATATGAGGTGGTTGACAATCATGATGAAAGAACTTTGTCAAGAAGTTCATGGGGAAGCAATATGTGAAGGAAGAAAGAAGAGATCGTAAAAGTTGCAACTATGGTCTCATAAAATAAGGAATCAACATCCAATAGAGAATCTGATGTAACATCTCCATGAAGAAGGTATGAAGACCTTGATAAGATCTATAAAAGAAAGAATACCCTTGACACATGAAGCCTTGGAGATGTGTTTATGAATGTGCAATATGTTGTAGGCAAGCAAGATGTCATGATAAAAGGCCATCACAAAAGGTAGCTTTGATTTGATGTTCATTATTTATTTTTGAACAACATCTAGATGGGTTGATAAAAGGCTACTGAAAAGAGGGTTGTAGATGTCACCTACAACTAGCACTCATGTGGTTGGATGGAATATTCTAAAGTAAACATGAATTGGAGGAGGTAATTGTATAAAGAAAAACCAGATGTGGACTAGAAGATCACTTTTCGAGGAAAGAAGGATGCCATGACTGATGTAGCTCGTGAAGGAAAGTGATGGATGGCTGATGCCCTATGAATGATGAAGGATCCATAATAAAAGGATGGACTTCATGACATTGAAAGGAGCCCCACAAGGAGATGAGAGTCCCATGAGCTCCACCAATAGCAGAAAGTTGTTGGAAGCAAGTCCCTGGTAAAGAGGAAGCCTAGACAAGTCCCTGGTTAAGAGGGAGCCTAGACAAGTCCCTGGATAAAAGGGAGCTTGGGTACATTCCTTTTATAGGAATGGTTATATCTCCCTAGTTGAGAGGAAGAGATAGACACGTCATTCATGTCTTCACATTGGGAAGAAAGTATGGAGGATTTGATAAGCATCTGGCGTCCGATACTCTTTGAGGATGAGGTAGGGCATCCAAGATAAGAGTAGTCGAAGAGGATTGATATTCTTTGAGGACTGGGAATCCAAGATAACAACAGTCCTAGAAGGACATACTCTGTGAACACCCGTGTGGGGCATGTACCTTGAGAGACAATGATGATGGTGTCTATAGTTCATTGGTCTCGCCAGCATTGTGCTCTGATCTTGTGGAGAGATAGAGTTGTTAGTCAAGGCCTTGCCATGTGGCAATGCTGGATGATACGATGCTAAACTGATGGGTTACCAATCCAACTCTTCTTATGAGAATTCTTCATATTAAGAATGTCCAAGTACCTTGTATGGATTATGAATACCTCCCTAGAAAAGAGAAAGATCTTTAGATCCCATTCCCAATATGGTACATTGGGAATTGGCTCTTCACAGTAACCACCTCTCCTTATTAGGGTGATAAGGTGGAGGGGGGGTGTGGGACCACTTGGAAATGAGACTCCAAAAAAAAAGGAAAGAAAAGAGAGAGACCTTTAGATCCCATTTTGCCAATTCATCTCGGTCAAACCCAGTCAACTTCGGCTTCCAACAGCAAGTCTAATAAGCCCAAAATAGTATGAAAAAGTCCAATAAAAACTGGTCAACAAAAGTCAACCTTGCGGCCAGCCCTATTACAATCAACGCTAGTCAAACAGGGGGTCAGATTGCCTCGATTCTTGTACCCAGATCCATGGCCTGCTAGGACAAAATTCCTCCACCCAAAATCGCACCAAAAATAGGTCAACGCAGTCAAAAAAGCCTTCTGCAAATTCCGTCAACACTGGTCAATGGATGGAACATAAAAGTACAGTCCTTCTTCACACGTGTGGAGAGCTTCCCAGAAATCCATACCCAATCATGTGAGGAGAGAGAGATGTGTGAGAAGTGAAGTATGTCCAAATGAGGATGAGGCATCATGTATTTATAGGCTACTGTTGAGGATGAATAGATGTGATTGTTGGGCATTTGAGGCTACATGATTTTGCTGGCCGACCTTGACAATTTGTCCATAATCAAAATAAATTCTTAACTTCATTTGTACATGTCAGAATCGGATGATCTTTAGATCAATCCTACACCTCTCCGAGAGAGGAATCTAATAAAAATATCAGCTGTCATAAATAAGATGACCCATGTGGAGTTAGGCCCTAGTTGCCAATTTTAACACTCCCTCTCAACTAAGGAGAACTCCACCTGCTAATCCATCAGCCAATCTGTACTATCTCTGCCATCCATGCACTGCTATGTTGAACTATGAAGAAGAAAAAGTGATTGAGAATGTATCATACCATTCTCTACTGACCCGATGTCAGCCCTAATCAAAAGAGATTGTCTCATACCACTCTTACTGACCTGAAGTCAATTCCAATCAAAAGAGAATGTCTCATACCAATCTTACTGACCCGAAGTCAGTTCCCATTGATCCCAAATCAATATCGGACATCCTAGCATAAGGAGTACAGTAGTACACGATGCGTCCATCGATAGTACTATGGTCCATATCCTCATTTCCCTACTCATTAGCCAGATGAGAGGTACTTCTCATGAGTCCCAGACTGCATGGGTAGGCTATCTTGGTAGGAGAAGGATGAACCACTCATCCTGCTCACATGTCGCCAAGGGGTATCACAGGGGAAGGATGAACCACTCACCCTGTACACAACAAACCACTAGGGGAAGGCTAAACCACTCACCCTATGGTTGCTCATCGCTCCAAGAAGTACCCCAAGCCCCACGGAGCTCCCAAAGCTCAATGTCCATCTCATACAATACCCTCATAAGAGGGTCTCTCCACGACTTCAAGTCTTTCTCGGAAGGCCAAGTATTTGACCTTCCCCAGGGGCTTTGTCAGAATATCGCCGACCTGTTCATCAGTCGCAATGTGATGGAGCCTTATTGCTCCCCGTTGTACCATATGCCAGATAAAGTGGTACCTGATATCTATATGCTTGGAGCGATCATGAAACCGGGATTCTCTAATAATTGAATCCCACTCTGGTCGTCACAGAGGATCATGATGGTGTCCAACACATGTCCACAGAGCTCACTAAATATCTTCCTCAACCAGACAGTGTCACAAAGGGCCATACTAGCAGCTATGTATTCGGCCTCGGCGGTGCTCAAGGCAATCGATTTTTGCTTCCTATGAATCCAAGATATCGAAGCAAAACCCAAAGAAAAATAGCATCCAGAAGTGCTCTTGCGATCCACCACACTGCCAGCCGAATCAGCATCAGAATAACCATGCAGCCTCACATTTCCGACAGTGTATCTCAGTCCATGAGTGATTGTGCCCTGAAGATATCTCAGAAGATTCTTGGAGATAATCCAATGTATGTGATGAGGCTCAACCATCTATTGGCTCAATGTGTTAACTGTAAAGCATATGTCTGGACAGGAGTTCACCAAGAAAGTCAGTGCTCCTATGAGTTGACGATACACAGAAGCATTTCCCAATTCAGGGCTAGCAGCACTACCACATAACTTCTTAAAGTTAAGGTTCATCGTAGTAGTCACAAACTTGCAGTCCACCATCCCAAATCTTTCCAATATCTTACAACATATGTTCCTTGAGAGAGGAAAATTTCACCTGGATTTTGCCAGACCTCCAACCCTAGGAAATAATGCATCGGTCCAAGGTCCTTCATCTCAAATTCAGAAGCCAACTCCCTCTTACATTTGTGAATGAGAAGGTCTGCACCTGTGAGAAAAAGGTTGTCCACATAAAGTACCAGAATGAGAGGTTTATCATTTTCAACCTTAAAGTAAAGGTTCGGATCAACTTCACTTCTAGCGAATCCTAGCTTCATCAAATAGTTATCGATCCTCTCATACCAAGCCCGGGGTGCTTGCTTCAATCCACAGAGAACTTTCTTCAACCCGCATACATGAGATTCCCGATCATGAACTTCAAACCCCTCGGGTTGTTCCACATAGATTTCCTCTTTGATTGAACCATGCAAGAAGGCGGTCTTGACATCCATCTGATGTAGGTTCCATCCTTGCTAGGCAACAAGGGCTATGATCGAGCAGATGGTGGTGTATAGGGAAACAGGTGAAAATATCTCATCGTAATCTACACCTTCCTTTTGAGAGAAGCCTCAAGCAACAAAGCGAGCCTTGAACTTTTCTGCACTTCCATCAGCTCCATGCTTGATTTTGTAGAGCCACTTAGAAGTGGCAATCGATTTGTCCTAGGGTCTAGGGACCACATCCCAGGAATCATTCATCATGATTGACTCATATTCTTCATTCATAACATACTTCCATACTTGTTGCTTCACGGCTTCTTCGAATGATGAAGCTCATTTTGAATGATAGTGCTCATGGCGGTCAAATATCCTTGGTACCTATTCAGCTTCTTGATTTCACGGAAAGTCCCCCTTGGTGTAATGTGCCTCTCAGCATCTTCGAGAGTCTCCCTAAGCCATCAGGGTCTCCTTTTAGATTAATCAATATTGATGAATGAGTAGAACCTCTATTCTACTCATTCATGAATACAAGAAATTAATCAAAAAAGAGCTCTAAGTATAAAGTTATAAAGTTATATTAAAAAATATATATATAACAAAACATTGTGATATATTAAATCATAATGTTTATAATGTTTAAATGTGATATATACAATATAATATTTATATTAAAAGAATATATTATTAAAAATAGAATATGAATTCAAAACATAAATCATATACATCCTCGACCTTAAAAGAGATAAGGGAGGAATACGTAAGGGGGAAGCGTGTCATCAACAGGCTGAGCGTTGGGCTACAGATGGAAGAGCGGCCACTATTAAACAACAAAATAAAACCATGGGACATGGATTTGGGAGAAAGGGGAGAAAAACGGAGGGAAGAATTGTGAAGGAGGAGGAAATCATCCACAGGAAGAGCTTGAGTGTTCTGAGGTTCTGGGCACGGGAGAATAGTCGACTTCTGTTAAGAAGCTTACTGGATTGAGCAGCCAGGTTCTGCTCAGTTTGGTTGGGTGGATTCGGTCTTTTGGAAACTGTAGCAACACAGCCGGAGGCATCTTCAACCGCAGGGGCACAGCATATTCAACCGCAACGACACAGGTAGGTACCTCAGCAGTGCTGTTAATTGATTTTGTAAGATCTCAGGAAATTTGTTTACAGGTTCATGGTATAAATCAGGAAATTGTTTCCGGTCTTTACAAGAAGGATGAAGTGTTCACCTGGTTCCAACATTTCAAAGCCTTGATCAAAAATCAATCCGGGAAGAAAATCTAGATACTGAGGACTGGTAATGGGGCCAAGTATGAATCCAATGAACTCCAAGATTATTGGAGAGAAGCTGGCATTAAGAGGGAGACTACAACACCATACACTCCTGAGCAGAATGGCGTGGCTGAAAGGAAGAATAGTTGTATTGTCGAAGTTGTCTGTGCCACGCTTGATGATTAGGGTCTTTTGAAGTTTCTATGGGGTGAAGCTATAAATACCGCCGTGTATGTTCAAAACTGATGCACTCATCAAGCATGAATGAGTAGAACCTCATTAAGCAATATTGATGAATGAGTAGAACCTCTATTCAAAGAAGTGTCATGGTATTTAGCACTTATAATCAATTTAGTATAAAATACTAGTGCGGTGTATGCGACACATGCATATGTAGCTATCATATGCATGTATCGTATACCTGCTATTATGCTTGCGTTCTTTATATTTATAGATGGGTCATTACATACACTCCCCCTTCAGAAAACTTCGTCCCAAAGGAGTTTTTATCTTATCTGATTACTTATGAGCAATTAGTACATTCTTCTTAGGTTTGTAAACCGAGGTTAAAATTCTTATTTAATATAAAGAGACTATAAAATTGGTGTTTTGAATATTTTTAGATTTATGATTTTAATGGTCATGCCTTGCCCTATCCAGGTTCCCAAGCTATTCTAAAATCATCCTGTCCTTCCTAATCTCTTCCGCTCCCATCCTATCCGTCCTCTATTGGAGTATGCCATGGCGTCAGTTTTACTGACCTAACCATTCATAAACTCTAAGGTGACAGCGTCAGTTATACCAACCTGATTCCTAGTAGGCATCTGGTAGTCATCATCACACATCTCGGGGAGCGTGATTCGCACAGTCCTCCCATGACTCCAGGGGTCGAAGGATAACCGGTGGGCAACACCTCCACCCCTCCCAGTAGAATTAGGGTTAATATCCTATCATAGAATCTCTTCGAGCATTAATTGTTCTGAGGTTTTGTCATCACGTGGTCATTTTGTTAACTGTTTATTATCTGCAATTATACACTTATCCATGCATTTATAAAATGTGCATTAGCATATTCAAAATAACTTATGTATAATTCACATATGTCAACTACAGTATAACATATTTTGCCATATTCTATTCATGTCATTGACTTTCATTTAAAATGTAATTATTCCTTGATTTCTATTCCATCGATCATATTGACATGTATAAATAAAACAGATTTATAATATCTTAATTCCTATCAGAAGTAAAATCATTTAATTGTCTTAAACTTTACTTTGACAACTATAATTTAGTAAGATCAATAACATATTTCGTTTTGGTATCCATGTACCAGAGGAATTTAAACATAGATTATGTCACAAAATTTCACGTTTATATATAATCATTCAAAATGATTCTGAGTCTCTGATTTACAGTGAAGTAAATATATACTAAACATAGTTTAAAGTTTTTCAAAATTGACACAGATTTGGGTATCTTTGACATATGTCTTCTGTATCTTCCCAAGTAGTTGATCCAAGACTATACTTGTCCCATTGGACCTTAACTTGGTCTACCAGGCGATTCCTGAGTTGTTGAACCCTACGTTCCAGTATACGTAATGGTTTGACCAATACGATTCCCTCGTCTGATACTTTCAATTCCTTCCATTGAAGGTTATGAGATTGATCAGCTATATAATGTCTTAATACAGATACATGAAATACATTATGAGTTTTATGCAGGTGAGGTGGCAGGGCAAGACGATAGGCGATAGGTCCAACTCTTTCCAGGACTTTAAATGGTCCAATAAATCGGGGTGACAACTCTGTCCCTTTTCTGAATCGAATAGTACTTTTATTTGGTTTGATGCGGATGAAAACCTGATCCCCTACTTCATACTTCCTATCAGTTCTGTGAGCATCAGCATAACTCTTTTGTCTATCCTGTGCTTCTCTTAATCATTGTCTAATTTGTCTTACCTGCTCTTTCATTTCTTGAATTAATTCTGGCCCTATCATCACTCGATTTTCTAACTTGTCCCAACTTAACGGTGTTCTGCAAGGTTTGCCATATAATGCTTCAAATGGAGGCATTCCAATCGAATTGTGGTAACTGTTATTGTATGCGAATTCGACTAAGGGTAAGTACTTTTCCCAGTGTAATTGTTGATCCATAACATACATTCTCAACATATCTTCAAGTACTTGATTTACCCTTTCTATTTGCCCATCAGTCTCAGGATGGTAAGCAGTATTTAAATTTAGTTGAGTTCCTAAGGCTGACTGCATGCAAGTCCAGAATCTTGAAGTGAATCGCGAATCTCTATCGGATATAATCTTCTAAGGTACTCCATGAAATCCGATAATTTCATTTATGAATACTCGAGCTACGTCAACAACATCGTAAGTATCTCTTACGAGAATGAAATGGGCGCTTTTTGTTAATTTATCTACTACTACTAGAATGGCATTGTGTTTTTGAGAAGTAAGAGGTAGCCCGGTGATAAAATCCATAGAAATAATCTCCCATTTGGTCATAGGAATGTCGTGAGGTTGCAAGAGACCTGCTGGATGACAATGATTTGCTTTTACTTGTTGACATTCCAAACATTTTGCAACAAATTGGGCGATATCATGTTTCATGCCTGACCAGAAGAAGAGTTTCTTAGTATCCGAATACATTTTCCTTACTCTAGGATGTGCACAATATACTACTTTGTGGGCTTCCCTAAGGATAGTGTCTCAAAGATCCTTATTATCAGGAATATACATCCTTCCATGGAATCATAAGATTCCATCATTTTCTAGTTCATATCCTTCAAATTTAGATTCTTTTGGCTTTTTACCCTCAAGACTAGATCTCACCTTTAAATACCAGCTATCTTTTATGAGATATTCTAGTACTCGTTGTCTTCAGTCTATTTTAATAGGTATGAGAGAAAATATCCGAGGTCTTCTGCTTAAAGCATCTGCTACTACATTTTCTTTTCCCTTAATGTATGATATTCCAAAGTCATGTTCACTTAGGAATTCACTCCATCGCCTTTGTCTGGCATTTAAGTCTCTTTGGGTGAACAAATATTGTAGATTTTGATGGTCGCTTTTAAGTGTAAAACTTCGCCCCACTAGGTAATGTCTCCAAATCTTTAAAGCTAGTACTATATCGGCTAACTCTAAATCGTGAGTAGCATAGAGTTCTTCATGAGGTTTTAACTTTCTGGAAGCATATGCTATCACTCCTCTATCCTGCATCAATATTGCACCTAGCCCTTGTTTGGATGCATTAGTACATACCGTAAAATCTTTGTCCATATCAGGGACTCTTAGGATTGGTGCACTAGTGAGTAGTCTTTTGAGTTCAAAAAATGCTTTATTACATTCCTCAGTCCATTCATACTTAACACCTTTATGCTGAAGGGTGGTAATCGGCTTTGCAATTTTGGAGAATCCCTCCACAAATCTTCGGTAGTAACCGGCTAAACCCATAAAGCTTCGTATTTCATGTGTGTTTTTCGGTATTGGTCATTCCATGATTGCTTTTACCTTCTCAGGGTCTACTGAAATCCCTTCACCTGATATGATATGACCTAAGTAATGAATCTTTTCCTGAAAGAATGAACACTTGGATAATTTTCCATACAACTGATGTTTTCTAAGGCAGGACAATATTATCCATAAATGATCTTCACGCTCTTTCTTATTCTTGGAATAGGTGAGAATATCATCTAAAAAGACTTGTACAAATTGATCAAGGTATTCGCGGAAAACATTGTTCATAAGATTCATGAATACCACTGGTGCATTTGTTAATCCAAATGGTACCACAGTAAATTCATAATGTCCAAAATGTGTCTGGAATGCAGTCTTAGAAATATCGTTTTCAGAAATCCTTAGCTGATGATAGCCTGATCGAAGATCAATTTTTGAAAAGACAGCAGCTCTTTTCATTTGATCGAAAAGATCATCGATTCGAGGCATAGGATATTGATTCTTTAATGTAGCTCGATTCAAGTCTCGATAATCTATGCATAATCTTAAAGATCCATCTTTCTTCTTCACAAAAATTACAGGAGCGCCCCAAGATGATATACTGGGTCGAATATGTCCTATATCTAGTAGTTCCTTCAATTGAATTGCAATTCTTGAAGTTCTGGAGCTGTCATTCTATAAAGCGTTTTAAAGATCGGTTGGGTACCAGTTTTTAATTCAATAGAGAGATCCAACTCTCTTACAGGGGGTAATCCTAGTAGTTCTTTTGGAAATGCATCCAAAAATTTGGCTAACACCGGATATTGTTCTAAGGATGGTCCTTTTTCTTTGCTTACTTCTTGAATTACATATGCCTGACAACCTTTCATTAAACAACACTTCATTTTCATTGTTGATATGTAGCGTAAAGATACTTTTCTCTTGATTCCTTGAATTTGGATTGCTTCTCCTTCATCATTTATACCTAGAATTCTTTTCCCATAACAGTCTACCCAAGCTTGATGAGCTTCTAGCCAATCCATACCTATGATAAGATCATAAGTTCCTAAGGTTGTGACATAAACTTTCAGTTTAGTCATACAGACCCTTGGGTCAATTTTGCTTTGATCCACACTTAAGCCCATAGATTGGAGTTCTCCTGAGGCCATTTCCACCTGTTTGAAATCATTTTGTCCGCGAACTGCCAGCCCACATTTGTTTAATGCATATGACGAAATGAAACTATCTGTGGCACCAGTATCAAATAAGATTTTGAGTTTTATACCATTGATAATACCTGAAGATTCCACTACAGTGGATTGATGTGCTTCTTGGTCGTTGTTGACTACTACATGAATTCTATGATTACCTTGATTATTTGATATTGGTTCCTTTCCAGTCCTATGCAATATATTTGACAAAGCTTCTGGACAATCACGTTGAAAATGTAGTCCTCCACATCCCCAACAATTAAGCTGTGTTGATCCTCTTGAATCAGGACGTGAATTTCTAGATAAAGAGCTTTGTCCTCTCATGTTGATTCCTCTCGAATTTCTTCCTCTATTGGCAGTTCCTCGAGATGTCCATGGACTGGTGTTTGATGATTCCGCAGCTATAGTGTTTACTGCCATGGGAGCTCTTGTTCTTACATTTCTTGGGGTAAATCTATTACCGTAAGGTGTCCTCGAGCTACCTCCTCTGAAGAAATTTCGGGGAGTCTTTCCTGAAAATCCTGATTGTAAAGGTTTTGCTGGTCCTACATCTTTTTTGATTCCAAGGCGCTCTTCTGCATAACGACCACATTCTACCGCCTCAGCTACTGATGATGGTTTCCACATGCTCACCAAGGCTCTAATGCGAGGATTTAACCCAAATATGAAGCGTTCAGCTTGACGTTCATCAGAATCTAAGTAGTGAATGTATTTTACAAGCTCCATAAACCTTATCTCGTACTCTTCCACTGCTTTATTACCCTGCACTAAGGTATGGAAGGCTCTGGCTTACTGTTGTTGAAAGTATGGAGGTAAATACTTTGCGCGGAATCTTTCTTCAAATAGTTCCCAAGGGACATTAGCCGATGTAAGGTGCAGTTGCTTTTCCAAATTTCCCCACCAAATCAAGGCACTTTCCTTTAATTGAAATACAACAATTTTGGTTTTTGCCGAAGAAGAATATTCTCTTAATCTAAAACATCTGCTCATTCCTTCTAACCATGCCTCAGTGCGTTCACCTACTCGACCTCCTGAAAATTTTGGGAGTTTAATTTTCTGAAGCTCTCTAGAAATATCTTCTTTTGATCTTTTGTGATCAAAATTCTTTGGTTCCGCTGAACTGGTAGCTAAGAGTTGAAGTTCTTCTTTGGTCTTAGCCTTAGTTGATTCTTTTAATGTCTCCAATAAGGCTTCCAATGAGTTCATCATCACGGTCAACTCTAGTGCTGGAGCGATTGGTGTTGATAATGGTCTTGGTGGAGACGACGGTGATAGTGGTGGCAATGGGGATGATGATGGCGGCGATGGCGGCATTAATGACGGTGATGCTGCCCGATCACGTCGTCATCGCTCATATGTCTTTACCATTGTAATGTTTCCTGTGTACATAATAAAATTCTATAAAAAATTGAGGTAAACATTCATATTTAACATATAATTTTCTTTTTGCAATTTCACATTCATAAATGGGTATAGTTGTTTTTGCTATTTTTATCTGCTAGGTAGATATTACTGGTACCGAGGTCAAAGAGGGTGGTCTTGCGACCTCCTTGTCCTAATGCAGGGTATTCTATCTTAATATGAAATAATGCAGAAGGGTATGGTTATTAATGCCTAGGGTAGATCATCCAAAATTAATTACTAAATAACATTTGCAAAATTAAATATTTAAATATTAATTATCTCATTATAATGAACATCGTCAACACACCCATCACGCCTCAAACTATTACCTTTAAAAAAATACACACAATTACAATGTTGAATATGTTACTTAAATGTGTACTACTGGAGTATCAATTATAACATTTTTTTTTTTAATATAACGGTCAAACTTTAATAGAACCAAGTAACTTAAATGGTACCAATTTAAACAAAATATGATATTTATTTATTATTTTATTCTCTCTTTTTTTAAAAATAAATATAAGGTCAAAATTTAATAGAACCGCGTAACTTAAATGGTACCAATTTAAACAAAATATCATATCTATTTATCTAACATATTATTTACATTATTTTATTCTTCTTATCAAATTTTGATTTATAATTAATTAAACAATATCATTTACTTTGAACTACAACAAATATAAAAACAACGAATATTTAACATGACACCCATAGTCGACGGAGACGTGTCTTTTTCATTTGAATTCACCTTCATCATTGTTGCAGTCAATGAGACATATGGTGCTCGAGACTAAGCTCATTGATACCACCGGTTGAAATGTGTAACATTTTAAGATGCTACGTGTCACATACTACATGGTATTAATCCATTCACCTTCCACGTAGCATTGATGCTACCACCAGACTGGGAAATTCAAACAACTGCTCCTATGCTCCGTGCATTCCACTTACTATAATTGTATTCGGGTTATGGGAGATGGATTTAACTGTGCATTGTTAATACGCTCACTGATGCCACAATAGTCTTTGGCCCTCGAATGTGAATAAAACTGTCAATATATTCCAAAACCATTGAGCATCCTTATGTCGATCACATGGAAGCTACAACGGTCTTCAGGCATGTTAATGTCAGTCCTTCCAGCCTTCCTCCAGTGATCAAATATGCTCTTACAAAGTGATTTTGAAGTGTCAAGGTCAAATTTTGTCATTTCAGTGAGTCTTCAAGCAAAATTTGGTCACTAGGCATTGGGTCTAGGGTTTGCTCTCACTCTTTTGAAAATTGCCCAAATGCCAACCTATGTCACTA
>APFE031178206.1:0-21564 GCA_000404065.3 Pinus taeda | reverse complement strand
ATGGGGGTGTCGTGGGAGGACATTATGTAGGGAGAGCAACTACATATAAGATTCTACGCATAGGGTTGTGGTAGAAAACCCTTCATCAAGATTCAAAATCATATTTCAAGGCGTGTGATGTATGTCAAAGAACGGGCAAGCCATCAAGGAGGGATGAAATTCCTTTGAATCCAAAAATGATGTTGCAACCCTTCGAGAAGTGGGCAATAGATTTTGTAGGACCCCATCAGCCACAAGGGAAGATAGTAGCAAGGTACATTATCACTGCGATAGAGTATTTGACTCGTTGGGCAGAAGCACAACTGGTGAAGGATTGCAGGGGCGCGACGACCGCAAAGTTCCTATTTGAACATGTACGAATGTAATTTGGATGTCCCAAGATATTGATGAGTGATCATGGTATGCACTTCCTGAATGAGACAATCACTGCATGTTACACAAAAATATCGTCACCATGACTATTTGCAGTCAGTATGGGTCTATCATCACTTATACTGTCCTCCTAAGCAAGTCTCAGACCTCAGCTCTTCATGTCAAGCTTTGAAAATGAGAGAAAGACATTAAAAATCAATAAATCTCTAGTTCTGCACTTTCTCTCACTGTTAGTTGTGGTCCCGCACCCTTTGTTCATGTTACCTGCGGATCTGCCCACTCTATCTGTAAAGGGGTGGGTGCGGACCCCTATGAAAGTCAAAAAGGCGCAATTTTATTCTAAAAACCTCACTTTGGTTTAATTCTAGATGATTCTAGAAGGAATTTTGACGTGGATTGTTCGCTCCAAGGTGGTTCATGCATCCCAAAAGAGAAGGAGCTAATCCCTTGATGAGAGGAGCTATCCCTTTGAAGGGCTTTATCCCTTTTTTGAAGGAGGACCTAGTAACTTCCCTCCATTGCACTATAAATTAAGGCATTGGGTCAGTTGCTGGAGAGGTTAGAAGCTGAACATTTTAAGGGTAAATGCTGATGGAATTGGGACTTCCTAGTTAAACTTGAGAGGAGAGATCACAAACCTTTTTGGTTTCATTGGGAAGTGAGTGAAGCTTGTCAAAGTAGAGGAGACTTCTTGTCAGACCCTGGGAGGAGCTTGTACAGCATCAAGGCACAGGTTGTAAAGTTCTTCTTCATTTGAATTAATACAATGATTCATTTTTCTCAACAAATTGTCTTATGGTTTGTTTCATAATCTCCTTGATCATTATGATGAATATGCTTTATAATATCGGCTCTTCAGGTGCTATTTAATCGTTTGCTTGTTTATGTTTGCAGAATTACACTTCAAGGAAGCTCATTTGGAGCAAGGGAGTGAGGCTTCCACAAACTTGCATTGGACTCCAAGTAGGCCTAAAAACACTTGTTTTCCTCTATTTTACTCACATATTTAGAGAAAGATAGTTTTTGATTGGCTTGCTTGTCACTAGATATCCTTAGATACTAGGAAGGTCGATCTTGTCCGCAACCTCGACTCATTTTGCGTGACACGCATGTTTTTCATGTTTTCTCATTTTAAAAGTTGCGATGAGCCTTTCTCTAGTACCATACAGTTCTTGCCACTTTTCACTTCCATATGGGGCAACTGTTATAATAATTGAAAAGTATACTTTCATTGGTTTTGCAGGAATTTTGTTATGTTTAGATTTCAATTCGGTTTTCATCTGAGTTTAATAAAAGAAATAGTAAGCTCTATTTGGATGAAATAGAGATGAACCCAGGGTCGATAAGGAGAAAGTAATAGTTCGATCTAGGATTTCCGAAGACTCTTTGCCATGTGCCACAACATAGTTCTAAACTAAAGAGATTGTTGTAACAGAGATTGAGAAAGGCAAACACATGGGAAAAAAATCAATTCTTTGGCTAAATAACTCCTCAAATTGTTTCCAGATGTAAAACCGATGACTAAAGTATGGAAAGAATCATCAAACAAGAAGGTTGAGAGGATCAAATATCTGTCAAAGATTGACTTGGAATGCCATTGGAATTTCAAAGTCAAACTATATAATCAGTGGCTGATACCGAGATTTCTCTCTAGCACCACTACTCATTTACTTTTAATGCTTAATGAGGCATTATTCACTGCACATATGTGTATATGACTCCATCATCCACCTGAATTAAAAGCCAAATGACAGATATATGTGAGTTTCAACAATGCATGGATAATCAAGTTGTTGCAACTGCAATCAATTATTGTATTTTACTTTATTTTTAGTATGGTTTGTTAAAACCACTTCAGCATTCTATGGCACTTTTTTATATTTTTTTTTTTATTGCGAACTATAAACTCCTTTCATTGTTATGAAGGAAGAGTTCTGAATTTTTGTGAGAAAGATTATGGTTTTCACTACTATATCTTGGAGGAATATTAATAGAAAGAGGAACCATTACTATTTCACTATGAGTAGCGTAAAGTTTATCAAGTATTATTATATGAATACTAGTTCTCTGTTTATGATTTGAATGGTTACTGTATTTGTTTTTATCATATACATGTTTGCAAGCATTTAAGCTTTATCACTATTGATGTGATTAATTGAAATATTTTAATTATATCAATGAACAATGATATTTGATATGTGTGATATGTTTCAACAACTAATTTAATTAACTATTTTAACCTCACAAATGATTTGATGATATATATTATCATTTTTAATGCGAAATATTTATAAGTCACATTTACAGAAAAAGATTTCTAGGGTTTCAAAGAAGGGCGGGTAAAAATCATTAATCACTGGGGGATGAAAAATGTTTTGGGAATGGAGGTGTTATCTCCAGACTTCACCTTCCCCATCACCTTAGTAAACATCTACGGGCCATGTCAGGGCAGGGAATCTTTCTGGGAAGAATTGATGACAAAAACTGTGATGAAATCTCCGTTGATGATTATGGGAGGTGATTTAAATTTCTCTCTTGGCAGAGCTCAAGCTTGGGGCCCATCTGTGAGAGAAGATCCCCTCTCAGATTTTTTCTTCAACCTCATCACGGAGAATAACTTAATTGATCCCTCCCCGATCAAATTAAAGCCTACTTGGAGGAATCGAAGGATAGGAGAAGATCGTATTGCCAAAAGACTAGATCGATTTCTGTTTGCGGAGTCCTTATCTTCAAAAGTTCCTATGATTAGACAGTGGGTTGAGGAAATAGGGAATTCGGATCATTTCCCAATTTTCTTAGACTTGACTATTCCTCCTCACAAACCTCCTACCCCTTTTAAGTTCAATCCCGCCTGGCTCCAAGATCCCTCTTTCTGCAATATGTTTAAAGAAACTTGGATTCACCCTGATCAAAATGCAGGCGAGGATAAAAGTTTTTTGTTCATGGAGAATTTAAAAAGATTGAAGAAAGCTACAATCTCCTGGGCAAAGGACAGAAAACTGAAACAAAATGAGGAAATGATCAGAATTAGGGAGGAGCTGAAGCAGATGGAGAGTATGGAGATAGATGGATACTCCTCTCAAGTCTCTAAGGACAAAATACTTCACTTGGAGAAATAGCAAAATAAAATTCTTCTGGAAAGGGAAGAAGAATGGAGGATCAAGAGCAGAGCAATTTGGCTAAAATCTGGGGATGAGAACACAAGGTTTTTCCATAATTTTGCAAAAGGTAGGAAGTCTGAAAATACTATCTGGCGTCTTAAAGATGAAGAAGGGAGAGAAGTTAGCTCCTTTCCAGAGCTCTCTGGATTAGGAAAAAGACACTTTCAAAATATTTTCACAGATCAGGGAGAGGCTACTATTGCAGAAGTCTTTAGCACTGTGCAAAGTTTCCCTGGATTCATTGAGGAAGATGAAGCAAAAGATCTTACAATTTTGGTCACTAAGGAGGAGATTGAAGCAGCCATGAAACTCATGGGTAAGGATAAAAGCCCAGGCCCTGATGGCTGGACTATAGAACTATTTCTCCACTTTTATGAACAAATTGGAGCCGAAATAACAGAAGTAGTTGAAGAGTCAAGGCTGAAAGGAGTAATCTATAGACCCTTTAACTCAACATTTATTGCTCTCATTCCTAAGAAGGATGACCCGGAAAGTTTTGAAGACTTTAGACCAATTTCATTGTGCAACTGCATTTACAAGATTATTTCAAAGGTTATTGCTCTCAGAATTGCACCTATCCTGTCTAGAAATATATCAATGGAACAATTTGGGTTCCTGGATGGAAGACAGATTCATGAAGCCATTGGTGTAGCCCAGGAGGTTATCCATAGTGTCAAAATGAAGAAAAATAAGGGATTTTTTCTCAAAATCGACCTATCCAAAGCTTATGATAGGATCAGCTGGCTCTATCTAAGGATGCTGCTCACACACGTGGGTTTCAGCTATCCTTTTGTCAGCTGGATCATGGGATGCATCACAAATGTCAACTTTGCTGTACTGGTTAATGGTGTAGCCTCCTCCTTCTTTAACAGCCAGAGAGGCCTCAAGCAAGGGTGTCCATTATCCCCTCTTCTGTTCCTCCTTGTGGTAGAAGGGCTAAGTAGACTGATTCACAAAGCCAGAAGGGAGGAGAAGGTAAAAGGTATCGAGGTAGCAATCAATCTATACATCACTCACCTTCTTTTCGTTGATGATATCTTGATTTTCACCAATGGTAATTGCAGTGAATTAAAGGAGTTAAAATGCATTTTTGATCTTTTTCTAAAAGCCACTGGAATGCAGATAAACTTCGGGAAATCCCAAGCTTGTATTGCAGATTTTGAAAGAAGAGAAAGAAATAGAATGGTTAATCTATTTCCTTTCCCTATTCAACCTCTGGAAGCTCCCTTCAAATATCTGGGCTTTTGGTTAAAACCTGCTGTTTATAAGAAAGAGGATTGGAACTGGCTCATTGCAAAGATAGAATCCAGAATATCACACTGGAGCTTTAGATGGCTATACAGAGCTGACAGATTGACCCTTATTAAATCAATCTTGTCAGCCATTCCAGTATACTGGGCCGCCCTGACTTGGATTCCTAAAGGAGTGATGGAGAAAATCCATAGAATCTGTTGCAGATTCCTATGGGCAGGATCAAAGGAATCCTCGGGTTTACCCTGGGTGGCTTGGGACAAAGTGGCCAGACCAAAAGAATGGGGAGGGTGGGGAATTAAAAGACCCTCTGAGTTCACCATTTCTTCAGCAGCAAAATCAGGATGGAGGCTAATATCAATGGAAAACCTGTGGACAAGGGTGGTGAAAAGGAATTACATAGACCCAACTCCTCTAGAAGAATGGATTCGGAGTCAAAATAAGAAGGAAAATAATTCTTCAGTTATCTGGAAGGCCACGGTGGAAGCCTTTTCAGTGATCGAGCAAGGTTTAGCTTGGAAAGTGGGAGATGGAAGCCAGATTAGGATTGGCAGAGACCCCCGGGTTGGATGTAATGAAGCTTTTGCTTTATCCCTAGGGCTTCTTAGACACCTTGATACTAAAGGTATTACAACATTAAATCAGGTGGAAAGAGCTGGACAGTCTACTATATGGGGTCAGGCTTGGAAGGATGATGAAGAATTAGGGTTAAATGTTAGATGGAAGAACGAATGGGAAGGGTTCATCAAAGAACTACAACGATCCAATGTCGGGATAAAAGATGAACCTGATTGCTTGATGTGGGCACAAAGCAAATCTGGGGAGTATTCCCCAAAAGATGGATACTCTTTTCTTATGGGAAAGAAAGGATGGGGAATACCAGAATGGTGGGCCAAAGATATATGGAAACTCAAATGTCCAGTCAAGGCTAGGCTCTTTTTCTGGTGCATTTTAAAAAGGAAGGTCCCAACATGGGAAACATTACAGGCAAGGTTTTTAGCTGGGCCAGGGCGATGCCCTCTATGAAAAACTGATGAGGAAACAATCAGTCATCTCTTCACAACCTGTGCTTTCTCAAGAAAGATATGGGAGGAGGTCACGGTTTCACTTAAGATAAAATCTCAGTGGGGGCATGACCTTTTGGATGCTGCTTGGAGGAAATGGTGGCAATCCTATCCGGAGGGGAACTTGAGGAACTTGCCCCTTATTTTCTGCTGGGGTGTATGGCTTGCTAGAAACAAGAGTCTGTTCTAAGACAAGGACACTCCTTCTTCCATTATTGCCACTAATATCACAGCCATATACACTGCCTTGCCTCCCCCTGAGGACAAAAATCCCAAATCAAAACAAAAAACTTTCATTATACAGGAGGGCTTTCCTTGCGGGTTCTTTGATGGGGCCTCCCAAAATAATAGGGCTGGAGCAGGCATGTGTATTCACATTAATCCGAATCACTCTTTGAAAGCTTCTATTGGATTGGGTACATGCACAAATAACTATGCTGAATTATTGGCCTTACGATACCTTCTATGCTGGCTCCATCACAGAAACATCAACTCTATTCAGACTTTTGGGGATTCACTAAATGTTATAAACTGGGTCAATGGAACTGCATCTTGTCAAAATCAGATTTTGAAGGCACTTGTTGAAGAAATTTATTTTTTGAAGACATTGTTTAATAGGTTTTCGATATGCCATATCTACAGGGACAGGAATGAGGAAGCAGATCAGCTATCTAAGGCTGGTCTACAACAGGATCTGGGCAGCTGGACAGTAGAAGAGATCAGACAGGGGCAGTCTTTCATATCAGATCAGCCTCCATATAGTCAACCTTTTTGATCACAGTTTTTACACCTTTTTTGACTGCACTTTTCTCGACTATATATTTATGTTTGTGTATATAATATCCATTATAGTCTTTTTCTCCAGTATACAGCTTTCAACAAACAGACTTTTTATATATTTTTTGTAACTATCAACATGGTTTCAGACTTATCATTTTTGTTGTAAGGGGTTGTTTTTCCTTCGTCGAAGGAGACCCCAGGTTTCCTAGTGATGTTATGAGTTTTGACTATTCCTCCAACCAGGAGGAAGATTATTACAGGTTCTCTAAACAGCAGAAAAGCTCCATGATTGTTGAGCAGATACAGATCATATGAGCCAGCAGTATGGTTTATGAACTATTTGTATGTAAACTTTTTATAGTATCTTAATAAAAAGTTTTGCTTTTTTCTCGGAAAAAAAAAGTCTATGTATTTCTTTTTTTAGCTTCATTTACATAATCAATTCCACACTTATATATCACATTGGATTTTTATCTTTTATTAAGGGAAATTGGTCTGATAAACCCAGTTGGAGCCACTATTCATAATGGAAAAGGACCTACCCTAAGTTCTCGACTGTGTGGTTTTCCCCAATGTTGAAGCAAATATTTTCGAGCCTTCAACATTTTTGGAGCTAGAAGGAGGGCCTTCAAACTATGAATGACAAGAATATCCACTCTCAAATCAAAATGTCATTCTAAGTGTTAGTGTCCCTCAAAATTACCACCAACTTATAAATCACATTCCAAATCTCCTAATCCAAGATCTAAAGTTGTTTAGAAAGCCACCGAAACTCCTAGCACACTTCAAAAGTTAGTTGGCCAAACGTATTCTCAAATACCAACTGAATCTCTTGAAGCTCAATATTTGATCCAAAAATTGGAAGGAATTCCATTTCTAGAGAAAAATTTGTCCAAAGAAATATATCCGAAGGAAGTGTTTCCTCATCTTTACAGTCTTCTGGTGTATTAACAAGATCCTAGAGTGAAAAACTTGCATTTAAACCTATTGAATCTCATTTAACCACTCATTGGAGAAAGAAAACTACTCCAAAAACTCATTCTTCTACTAGAAAGATTACATCACCATCTTCCCTTCTTACTTATTATATTGGTCCTTCCACTTCCTCTACCTCTTTACCTTCTTCTAATCAACCTCTCATTTTATCCATTCAAATTCCTCAAACGCAAACATCTAGTGCAACTATAATAAGTAGTACTATAGGAACATCTTTCACAACACATCAATCACTACCATCCTCCCCCTCATCTTCTACTAATTCTTTTTCTTTGAGTACTCCAAGAATGGACCAAATAACATGGAATAGTCCTGGGGTAGTATAGATGGCTCCACCATTACACCCTCTTCCTAAACACCCAAAGAGGTGGCCTCCCTACAAAGGAACATCTTCATAATTTCATGTTAGCTATCAATTTGAATGAAGTCACTAAAGAGGATTTTCTTATCACACTCTTTCCATACACATTTGATGGATCTACATGATCCTCGTATTTTTATCTTCATTCTGGATCAATAAAAAATTGGGATATGTTTGAAGAGAATTTTTTATTGAAATTCGATGATGACCAAACAATTGCCACTTTGATTAATGACTTATAAAATCTTAAGACCAATCCAAATGAAAGAATGAAAGATTTTAATCCCAAATTCAACAAATTGTTGAATTAGATCCCAGCCACTTCTAGACCAGGGACCGATGTACATAGTGAATGGTATGTCTCTCCTCTTCCTCCAAATATTGCTATGTTCGTAGATAGAGGCAACAAAACAGTTTCTGCTTGATAACATGAAAATATCTCTATATGTAGAAAAGATAATCCTTTCCCTTGAAAATAAAACTTTTCTTCATTAAATAAAGAAAATAAAAAAAAGTTACTTTCAAAGATGAATCCAAGAAGAAATATCTCAAGGATCATTTTAACTTGGAAGGATTACAAAAGGTTTTGAAGACAATGTCAAATGAAATGGTAGAAATTAAAAATAAAGTAGCTATAACCTCTAGAAATCCCTTTCGGCCTTTCGAAAGGACTCAACCATCACAATCATAACCACCTGCCATTATATCAAATGCTGAATTTGATCAAGATGATGAAGAAGAAGAATCAACTTTATTTGCTGAAGAATCCCAAGAAGAAGAGTTAGCAGAAGCTTATGGTTTATGGGATTTCATCCTAACTACTTCAGAAAATGAAGACGAAGAAGAGGCCCTTCCAATAGGTACTAGAAGTAAGGGACTTGCTGATTCATCTCCATCAAATTAAAAATAAAAGTCTCCTGCTCTCCCTAATAAGGATAAAAGTGTAATTAAGAAGTCTTCTACTCTTCTTCAGATTCTCTTCCGACTACTTCTAAATCTCCTTCTTCATCCAAGACTTTGATAATCTCTGATACTATGGAATACAATATTGTTGAGGATTTGAAAAAGGTTAAATCGACCATTTCCATTTATGAGGTTAGTAAAATAAAACAACATAAGATTTTATTTAAATAATTAAATGTAGTTCTTGCATTGCCATTACCTACTGTTGTCACTACAAAAGCCTCAAAAGAGACAATAAAACCTCCTAATGTATCTTCAAATAAGATTGACTCATCATATGCCATTTTCAGTGGAGATAGATCAAGTTCCGATCCTCCTCCCTTTTTATTGAATTTTGATATTTTTAACAAGAATGTTCATAACTGTTTAGTGGTTTTTGGTGCATCATCAAATGTCATGCCTTATGCGGTATGTCTTAAATTGAACATAACACCACATAAATATGTTGTCAATATTGTTCAATTAGATCACACAAAAGTAAAAGTTTTGGGAGAAATGAATTATGTTTTAATAAGATTAGCTTTCAGTTCAAGGATTTGTTAAATAATGCTTTCAATTCAAGGATTTGTTAAATAATAGATATATTAATTGTATACATTCCTAAATTTTATGGTCTTATTCTAAGCAGAGATTGGTTTGAAAAACTACATGGTTACTTTGCAACCGATTGGTCACACATGTGGCTTCCCTACAATTGAAAACCCAATCAAACTCGTGTTGATAGGGAAAAACACATGAAACATTCAAGGATTGATTTTGGTGAAGAAAAAAAATTGATTTTTTTTCAAACAATATTCGTGAAAGTTATTCCTTTGAATTTTTCTTTGGCAATTTTCATGCACAAGAATCTCCTTTTTTAGTTGACTCTATTTCATCTCAAATTGAAAATTTCTCCCAAATAGATTCTTCTAAGTGTATAAATGTTGTAGATAACCTTGTAAATGAGCATGATAGTGTATTTGGACCCTTTATTTTGATGGATTGAAATCTAATGAAGGAGTAGGAGCTGGTTGTATTTTGATTAATCCTTATGGAGAAAAAAATATGCTAGCTTGCAGACTAGAGTTTGATTGTACCAATAAAGTTTAGAATATGAAGCATTGGTACATGACTTACAGAAGGCTATTAGTCTTGATATCAAATATCTTAATTTTTTTGGTGACTCAGAAATTTTTATCAAACAAGTTAGAAACGACATCCATTGTGTTTCAAGTCACATTAAGCATTATCAATCTTTGCTCCAAGAACTCACGTCTCATTTCATGGCATTCAATATAGCTCCTATTCAAAGAACACAAAATTCTAGTGCATATCTCCTAGAAAATGTTGCTTCCAAACTTATTCCACCTGAAGATTTCAATCTAGATAAATTTTCTGTTGAATTAATTTTTCGCCCCTCCATTCTAGACAAAATTACTAATTAACGAGTGTTTAAGGATGACAATGACATCTTGAATTTTATGAAATATGAAGGGTCTTACTCTAATCAGATTATCAATGAGGATGAACATGAAAAACAATTGAATAAAACTACTAAAGAAAATTCTTTACCTAAAATTGTAGTTAAACTGGAATATTTATATGACTTGAAAGATAGATTCAAAAGGATAACTAATTTCAAGCTTCAAATTTCAACTTAGAGATTTGAATTGGTTAACTTAGGATCTGATCATAAGCATCAAAACATTAATTTGGTTCTTTGACCATCACCAGATGAAATATCTGCTTTCACTCATTTGTTGAAAATATACAAGGATACATTTGCATGGAATTATGATGATTTGAAAACCTATGACACATTCATCATTCAACACATTATCCCTATGCTTTCAAATGTCAAACCAATCCAAAAAAAGCTTAGGAAAATCCGCCCTAACTTGGAATCTCAAATTAAAACTGAACTGAATAAGCTTCTTAAAGCTAAAATAAATTTTCTAATCATATATTCCAAGTGGGTCTCAAACCTTGTGCTAGTTAGAAAGAAAAATGGGGATATTTGTATTTGTATAGATTTCAAAAATTTGAACAAAGCCTATGAAAAGGATAACTTTCCTTTGCCCCCAATGGAAAAAATATTACAATCGGTTGCTGATTCTGAAATAATGTCTTTTTTAGATGGCTTTTCAGGTTAGAATCAGATTCTTGCACATCCAAATAACATACTGAAAACCACATTAAGGACTAAGTGGGTGACCTACACTTATCAAAAGATGCCTTTCAAGCTGATTAATGCTAGAGCTACTTTCCAAAGAGCCATGGATATTGATTTCAGAGGTTTGATCAATAAGATAGTTGTAGTGTATCTAGATGACATTCCAATTTATTCCAAATAAAGAGGTAATCATTTACATTATTGAAAATAGATCTTTGAAAGATGTAGAAAGTTTGGAATCTCCCTAAATCCTAAAAAGTCATTTTTTTCTCTTAACAAAGGAAAAAGTATAGGCTTTATAGTGTCTAAATAAGGAGTCTACAGAGATATAGATAGAATTAAAGTGATATCTAAATCCCCTTACCACACAACAAAAACTCCATGCAATCCTTCCTTGGACAAATTATTTTTGTTAAAATATTTGTTCCAGACTTCTCTCAATTTGTACTTCCTTTGCAGGCTATCATAAAGAAGAAGTCAATTTTCAAATGGGGGTTGATCGAAAGAAAAGCATTTGAGTCAATAGAATAAGAAATAATTGATTCCTCTTCATTATCAACCCCTAATTTTTCCAAACCATTAATTCTTTATACTTTTTCTTCTGAACAATCCTATGCAACAATCTCGACTCAACCTAATGAGCAACAAATTGAAACTCTGATTTCATTCTTTATTTCCAACTTACAAGGAGCCGTGTTAAATTATTCAAAGGTTGAAAAGAAAGCCTTTGCAGTATTCAAATCCATTAAAAATTTCAGGGCTTTCCTCCTAAAAAACATATAAAAGTAATTATTCCTTTCCCTGCTGTGAGAAAATTACTTATCCAGAAATAATTGGGAGAGAAAAGGGAAAATGTGGTTAATGACCTACAATAATGTGACCTAGACATCAAACTAGCTAGAATAGTAAGGGGTCAAGGTTTTGCAGATCAATTACTGGAGCATATGCTAGTTCAACTGATGAAGATTTAGGTAATAATGTCTAAATCACAGAGGTATGTCCCATCGATACTGAATCTCAATATGTTGATCTTATGTTTTACTTGAAAAATATTTATGCTCCATTAGAACTCAATTACAAGAAGAAAAGAGCTCTTAGACTTAAAGCTAATTAATATGAGCTTCTCAATGATGTCTTATTTAAAAGGAATTACAATTTTGGTTTGCTAAGATGTCTATAAAAGTATGAAGCTAAAAAGGTTTTGCAGGAGCTACATGATGAACCAACTGGTGGACACTATGGTGGAGACACCACTACTCATAAAATTTTTCACGCTGGATACTATTGGCCAAATTTATTCAAGGACACTCATGCCTATGTCAGAAAATATAAAGTCTACCAAACTGCTTTAGGAAGACAGAAGAAACCAACCTTACCTTTGCAACTAGTTAACATTGAACAACCATTTGAACAATGGGGACTGGACATAATAGGTGAGATTGTTCCTAACTCTTCTAAGCAACATAAATACATCTTGACTACAAACTACTTCACCCAATGGGTAGAAGAAATACCCCTCAAGGTGGACAATTATGAAAACATTATTGAATTTATTGATCAATTCATCATTACCAGGTTTGGTCTTCCCCATGCCCTTTTTTTTGATAATGCATCTTATTTTTCAGGAAATTCCATTACTGAATTTGCTCTTAAAATAGGTTTTAAACTTAAGCATTCTGCAAATTATTACCCTCAAGGAAACGATTTAGTAGAATCTAATAATAAAAATCTCATTAGAATAATCGAAAGAACAATTGACCAAAATCAAAGAAATTGGCACAAAGATCTACTTTTTGCTTTATGGGCTGATAGAATCACTCAGAATATCTCTATAGACACTTCTCCTTTTCGACTAGTGTATGGAAAAGAAGTTACTCTACCTCCTAATCTAGCTATTCCATCATTATCCCTAGTCCAATCCATTGAAGAAAAACCTTCCTTTGCCTCACAATTAAGAATGTCCCAAATTTTTAAGCTAGAGGAATAAAGGGATAAAGAAAGACAAGTTCATACCCATCATCAACAATTGGTTAAATATTTTTTTGATGCAAGTTCAATTAACAATAAATATTTTGAAATTGGCGATCTAGTTCTGAAATGAGACAAAGCTCACGAAGAAAGAGGTAAACACATTGTGTTTAAGAAATTATGGCTAGGTCCATTTCAAATCGTTGACAAACTAGGCTCATCAACCTTCATCCTCCAAGATCTATAGGGAAAGAGGTATTTTCTTCCCATTAATGCGCTAGTTTTGAAAAAATATTTTTCTTAAGGATACCTATTTTTCTGTAGATATGTAAATAACCAAATGTATATACCAGTGTCTTTAATCCTAGTTATGTTAGTTAATACACTTTTGTCTTCGCATTGGGGTCTCTTATTATTCACATGAAATTTGAATGATTAGACAATAGATTTTAGAAAGACTGATTATAAATTTGAAGTTTAGTATTGCATCTAACTCTGAAATCTTTATATCCATTAAATTGTGAATGTTTCATAACTTGAAAACTCTATGAAGTCTGGTTATCCTATGATTATTCATGAAAAGGTTTTCTTTAAAAATTAAAGGCTATTTTGAAGTTTTAGCATATTTTGGCTTCAATTGTCATCCATTACTCTTAAGGAGTGAATATAAATCCCCATCCACTCATTTTAAATTTTTTAGAGTGTAATTCAAGGATATATAAAACTTGAAACATAAGAGGTCTCATCATGACCCAACTTACCATGATCATGGGAAACCAATGATACTAACGTTATCAACACGAGCTACCAAACCAGGATAATGGCTTATAGTTATATGACTGTAAGACAAGAGGTTTCATTACGAGCTGACTTGTTCAATATCATTATAACCCGTGAATGACATTGTCGTAATTTGGTTACCAAACCAGGACAATGGATTTCAAGCAAATTTTAAAACAAAATTTAAAAGAAAAGAATAAAAAACACCTAATAATTTTACTATACGTGGATGGGATATTGGTATGTCTGTGGTTAAATGGTAACCCTATCGAGGCTATGGATGCCTACTAGCAAAAGTGGCTCTCTAAGTGAAGAATAGGTGTATCTTAAAAGTTAAGCTTCTATAGTTCTTAACTTTATCTTTATATTGATTGAATGACCAACAGGGGTAATAAACATTTTCATCAATAAATAGGTTATGAGATAACTCACAAGATGATGAATTCTTTTATTCAGAGTAATATTTTATTAATCAAAACTTCAAGATTTTTATCTTTTTAAGTCTTCTTGTTTAATTGCTTAAAGCTTCATTTATTTTTAACGGAGAGAACTGATCCGCCCAATATGTCTCCAATTGTTGTACTACTCAAAAACCCCCCCATCATAGTTAATAGTATAACTAATAAAATATGGGGGACCCTTTTTATTTTAGGATAAAATCCTTTAAGTTTCCATAAAATAAGATAATATTAGGTTTATTTTTCCAAAAACTTGACTAAAATGATAAATTTGCCTTATCAAATCCTTTATTAGAGCTTAGGTCCATTACGCGTTTTCATAAACAATGGCTTAAGTTTAAATTCCATTATTGTAAAAACTTTATCGGGGATTTTTTCAAATATGATAACATGGCCTCTTTTAAAAGTCTGTGAATTAAAACTTTCTTCGAATGAGTTTTCAAACGTTTAAACCTAAAAAGTAATAAACATGCTCTTTTGTGAATATAACAACAAAGCCTGACCCCACAATATTGCCACATAGGAGATCATAGATTTCAATATCGACATTTTTAAATGATGCTCATGTCATTGATCTCCAAAGCTCTAATCTCTGATCTCCAATATCGTCCATATGCCGATCTCCGATATTTCCCGAACCACCCATCTCCAATATGCAATAACTATTCACCTCCGACCTCCGATCTCTGACACACTCTTCACTCCAATATCCAAATCCAATATGTGTTTTAACATTTATTAATAAGAATTTCACATCCACCTGTCTAATCGAAACTTTTGAATGAGACCTCTGATATCACATCGCCAGAACAAAGCTCTGATATTGTGGAAACTATATAGTTATAAAAAAGAGTTGAATATGGTTTTGCATCAGCCCTATATCAGAGCTACCTATATTGAAAGTTTTTCGTGTTGTCTCATTTAAAAGTTGTGATGAGACTTTCTTTGATACCATACAATTCTTGCCTCTTGTCACTTCCATATGGGGCCATTTTTATAATAATTTAAATAGTTTGCTTTCATTGGTTTTGCGGGAAGTTTGTTATGTTTAGATTTCAATTTGGTTTTCATATGACTTTAATAAAATAAATAATAATCTCTATTTGGATGAAATAGGGATGAACCCAGGGTCGATAAGGAGAAAGCAACAGTTCGATCCAGGATTTCCGAAGACTCTCTTCCATGTGCCACAACGCAATTCTAAACAGAAGAGATTGTTGTAATAAAGACTTAGAGAGGCTAACACGTGGGCAAAAAATCAATCCTTCAGCTAAAGAAATCCTCAAATTGTTTCTAGATGTAAAATTGGTGACTAAAGTATGGCAATAATCATCGAAAAATAAGGACGAGAGGATTAAAGATCCGTCAAAGATTGACTTGGAATTCCATTGGCATTTCCTATTCAAATTGTATAATCAGTGGCTGAAACTGAGATGTTTCTCCAACACCACTACTCATTTACTTTCAACACTTAAAGAGGTGTTATTCACTACACATATGCATATATGATTCCATCATCCACCCAAATTAAAATCCAAACGACATATCTATGCGAGATTCAACAACGAACGAATAGTCAAGTTGTTGCAACTGCAATCGATTATTGTCTTTTACTTTATTTTTAGTATGGTTTCTTAAAACCACTTCAGCATTCTATGGAACTTTTCTAGATTTTTTTTTGATTATGAACTATAAATCCCCTTCATTGTTATGAAGGAAGGGTTCTGAATTTCTACGAGAAAGATTCTGGTTTGCACTACTGTATCTTGGAGGAATCTCAATAGAAAGAGAAACCACTACTATTTCACTTATGAGAAGAGTTAACATTTATCAGGTACTATTATCTAAATACTAATTCTTTGTTTATGATTTAAATGGTTACTGTATTTGTTTTTATCATATACATGTATGCAAGAAGTTAAGCTTTATCACTATTGACGTGCTTAATTGAAATATTTTAAGTATATGAATGAACAATGATATATGATATGTGTGATATGTTTCAACATTTGACTTAATTAACTATTTAATTAAATTAGTTCTTTGTATATTTTAACCTCACAAAGAATTTGATGATCTACAATATCATGTTTAATGTGATATCTTTATAAGTCACATGAACAAAAAAATCTTTCCCAAGATAGATAGTTTAAATCTATGTATTTATTTTTTTTAGTTTCATTTACATAATCAATTCCACACTTATATATCACATTCGATTTTTATCTTTTATAAAGGGAAATTGGTCCTATAAACCCAGTCATAGCCACTATTCCAAACAGAAAGGAGTTTCCCTAAGTTCCCAACTAGGTGGTTTTCCTAGATGTTGAGGTAGAGATTTTAGAGCCTTCAACATGTTGGAAAGGGAAGGAAAAGGCTAAAGGTAAATGGCCACTAAAGAGAACAAAACCTCAAGATGTAGGTGAGAAAGAGAGTTTTGCTCATAAGAATTTTAATGTGGTAGAGAACGGGCATGGACCTGTTGATGGCCAAAAATGAACATGTCAACATTATAAGGGAGACCACTCGTTGGGTAACTTAACATAACTCCTTTTCCATTTGGAATGATGGTTTCGACTAGTTCAATTGGGTCCAGTTACCCTCTTACTCTGTTGGCTTATTGTATATCTATTACTTTCCAAAAGGGAAGAGACATCAAATCTTCCCTCTTGTAGAGCTCATGCAAGAAATTGATCCTTAAGCTAATTAATGGCCCAACCAAGCCACTCTAAAATATTCCCTTGTGTAAGAGGACTTATAGAATGAAATATTTAAAACTAAATGCAAATATACTCTTCTTAATAGAAAATAAATCCTAAATCTATCTCCATTGAAAGAAGGATTAGTCCTCCTCTCAACAAAGAGCAAGGTAAAAGGAGATTTGAACCAACTTTGAATTTGGAATAAAAATGAAGTCAGTAAGCCAAGGAAATATTTCCAGGAACTTTTACTAATTACAACAAGTACATGCATTCAATTATATGATGAATAGTCATCGAATCTCTAGTGCACATACATCCAAATTCAAATAACATGAATTCAAACTAAAAATATATGCTTACATTAAGGAAATAGTTCTCATAAAACAACCAATATTAAAACCAAGATAAAATTTAAATTAATTTGCTAAATAGTTAACAAGTATGTCATGGTTATCTATTTGAATTCACAATTAACTTGATAGCAATTAGATCCATCATTAAAAGATAGCTTTGAAATGATTAAGACAAGAATGTAATAACTAAATTTACAATAGTGCAAAACTTCAAAAACACATGCTTATCTAGATCAAGAATTGTCTCAAATTTCATTAAATGCAAGCCACCAATCAATGTCTATCTCTGACAATAGTGTACAAGAATTAAAGATCTGATCATAGCCTTTGAGTGCATGAAATTTCTCAGAAGTTTCATGATAGCATAAAATTTCAGAGCTGAAATACATCTCTTTCAATCTCCATAAGTCTGTTCCAAACTAGATAATTCTCAACAAAAATATTGCTCCCTATAGTAGTGCAAAAGTTCATCTCTTTGCAGAGAATTTCCTCCCCCAGTTTCAAATCTGAAATGCCCTTTCTCAATTTTACAAAAGTCATATTTATAATTACAAAAGAGAATTAAAATGAGAGAGATGTTGGAGAATAAATTTTCTCCAACAATTTGATTCACCAAAATTCTTCTTTCTCTCTTATTGGTACAATTCCATTGTTTCAAATCTTCTCCTCCTCATCTTCCAAACTGCTCTCTTGCCAAAAACCAATCAAAAGTAAATTAACTTGCAAATCAAAATCATAAATACCAAATCCGGGAAAACAAACATCTCCAATCAAAGTTTAATTAATTAAATAAATAAAAATAAATTTGAGCTTCCCATTGATCCTTGTAGACATCTTGTTAATAAAAGATAATATAATTGAATGGATCTACAACCAATAGTGGCTTTGGGCAAATGAAAATGCAAAAACTAAACTCAGAAAATTAGTTTTGGTTACAAATTCAGAGCTTAATTTTCTACTAAATTTTAGAATCAATTAATAGCCAATTCTGGTCATGCAATCACTTTAGAAATATTCTCTATGATTTTATATATCTAACGAGCCATCCTCGACCTCATTTGGCCTAGTAAAACCCAACTTATGAGCTTCCAAAGTTGAAGTGCCAAAATTGTTAAAATTCTGGAAAACATTTTGCGAGACCAAAGAATAGGGAAAATTTAATTAAGAATTTTTAATCGTATTTAAACTGTATAATTATTAATTATTACAATTATAAAATTAATTAATTATATACAAATTAATTAAAATTTAAATTATTTACCAACTAAATTAAAATAATTAAAATAATTTAATTTTAATTAAATTAATTAATTAATATTTAACCACATGAGACATGTGTCAAGTGGCTATTAGTCCCAAGTGATGGGCCTAGTGGCTTTTGGCTCAACGTATGAGCTATGATGGATAAGTGGGAGGCATAAGTAGGCTTTGTTATATGGTGAAGTGAAGGGACTTCATATATATGTTAAATATTAAATGACCAAATGTTATAACCAAAACCAATAGGGGTGAATGAAATATATCGGTATTGGAGTTTTTGAACGTCAAAGGTTCTTTTAAAGGCCTAAGTGGGAGGCATAATTAGGCTTTGTTATATAGTGAAGTGAATGGACTTCATATATATGTTAAATACTAAATGACCAAATGTTATAACCAAAACCAACGGGGTGAATGAAATATATTGGGTATTGGAGTTTTTGAATATTAGAGGTTCTTTTAAGAAGGCCCTGATAAAATTCTCTGATACAATATGTCGAGGGATAAGGTAAAGTGAAGGAGGGATATGAGATATCAGAGGTTTTAATTGAAACAAAAGTTCTAATATAACACAAACCAAGGGATGAATGAGGCATATCGGGGTAAAGTATTAGAGGTTTAAAAAAAAGTTACGATATTATGTTGTTTCGATATCCTAATGGAGTGAAGTATGGTGTGAAGGGAGAGAGGAGGGCCACGTGGAGTGGGACTCTCCCTCATATATATAAACTACAACCAGTTGATAATAAAAGTCTCGCCATTAAAAAAGTACATCCACTTTGCAATTTTGAGATTTCAGAACTCGTAATTTCTTTTAAATTGGGATTTAACATAGACTTCTCAAATCCGAAAACATATTTATTTGTTCTACAATTTGGCTATAGTGATTTTGTAGGACCGTTAGCAAAAAATGAATTAATTAGGAAAAATTAACTAAGAATCAATATTTACAAATAATTTACAAAAATAAAAATAATATACATTTTCAATCATTTGTCGACGTGTTTCAAACCGACAAGTCTGATTCATCGTCAAGACAAGTTGAAGAACCAGATCATGGTTTCATGTTAAATAGAGAAAGAAAATATCATCAAACGGCTATATTTAACTAGGAAACGACTATAATAGACTAGGAGATAACTATATTTGACTAGAGTGGACCAAAGGATAGGGATAGGGAGAATTAGTTTCGATAATTTATAAGTTAGTTATGTTATTTTTAATACTATCAATGAATTGTATTTAATTATTAATTGTATATAGATAAAAAGTTTTAATAGAATATAAATAATAAAGGTTGATTATTAAAACTAACATAGCTTTTAATCATTTCAACTACTAACCTTTAGGAGAAATATTATATTATTACTAAGTTAGTTATATTTATTAATTCATTTTTTTATTTAAGGTCCAAATATTAATATTATAATATTAAAAGTATATGGAATAAATCAAATAATAATTTGTCAGAAGAATAACTAACTTATTTAGTTAAATAACCCAATTTACTTAATTATAACCCTTAATATTATCAATGAATAAGTAGTAAAGGTTAATTAAAAGAATAACTAATTTGGCTTTCAATCATTTCTACTACAACTCCGAGGAGAAAGGAGCTAATATTTATAATTAACTCATTTTATTTAAATGCATAAATATTTAATATTGTAATATTAATAGTATTTGGACTAAATGGTTTATTAGAAGATTAATAAGTAGTAGTTTAATAATCATTTGTTATTTAAGCTAGGGAAGAATGTTAATAGTTTTATATTTAATAGTTTATTATTAACTAGTATAATAATAATAATAGTTATAATGTTTAACTAATTATTATACTTATAGGTATTATATAAATAATATATTAATTTTTAAAAGGATTATAATGCATATAAAATCGACCATTCTATTTATTTCTAATCTAGAAGGGAACTAGAAAATTTAAATAAGATTACTTAAATACCGTCGAGAAGTGGAGAGCAGAGACATAATAGAAGCGAGGAGGAAAAAGGAAAAAAAGACGGGGAGGAACTTACTAAAGACAACACAAGGGCGGGACGGGGGGGGTTGGGTGGGTGCGGGGGCTAGGAAGAAAGAGCAGGGATTCAGTAACTGCTAATTTTCCAGCCATCATCCCTATTGAGATTGCTTGGTCTCTTTTCAATTTCAATGGCCTCCCTAAATTTCCAGTGATGAAAAGGGGCAATCCTGGCAATAACACAAGACTCCTCAATACATATGTGATGCTTAGTCTTTTCTACGTGTTCTGCCAAGGCGGAAGAATGGATACTCCCATGTTTTATGTCAGCTGAGTGCTCATGAATCCTTTGATTAATGGAGCGCCTTGTCTCACCAATGTAGGGGGTCCCACATGGACAAGGAATAACGTAGACACCTTTCGTGTCCTTGGGGTCAATAGGGTATTTTACTAACCTAAGGGAGTTATGTATGGTGTTAAGGGGTCTAAAGGTAGAGGTAACATTGGTGAGCCAGGGCGCTCCATTAATCAAAGGATTCATGAGCACTCAACTGACATAAAACATGGGAGGATCCGTTCTTCCGCCTTGACAGAACACGTAGAAAAGACTAAGCATCACATATGTATTGAAGAGGCATGTGTTATTGCCAGGATTGCCCCTTTTCATCACCGGAAATTTAGGGAGGCCATTGAAATTGAAAAGAGGCCGAGCAATATCAATAGGGATAATGGTTGGAAAATTAGTAGCTGCTAGATCCCTGCCCTTTCTTTTTAGCCTACCCCCTAGTCCCCACCTCTTGTGTTGTCTTTTAGTAAGTTTGTTTTTTTTTCCTCCTCCTCATCTTCTATTCCATCTCTGTTCTTTAATTTCTCGACGGTGTTCTAGTAATCTTATTTAATTTTTCTAGTTCCCTTCTAGATTAGAAATAAGAGTAGAATGGTTTGATTTTATTATGTATTATAATTCC
>APFE031178196.1:0-12545 GCA_000404065.3 Pinus taeda | reverse complement strand
AAACATGTCATCAAAGTAAAAGTTAAGTGTTATAGTTATGCCTCCAAAGCTCCAACAATGGTTCTAGAATATATCTATAATATATGTACATAGTAACCATTTTAGGATGGGTTACAACTATGGTTGCAAAAGTTATACACACACACAGGATTTTATATATGTTATTTATATTACATATATTAAGGAGTTAACGCAATAATGTTAATAAATAATCAATAGTATTGATATTCATAAATTATGGTTTTATATTAGTTAATAATCAAACTATTAATACTTTATGTGTCTTAATACACTAATAAATGATTAATTACAACCTACTATAATTGTAAGTGTTTAATAAGATTGAAAATGAGAAATTATAGTTAATTAAAGTTAACCATTAATGATTATGTTAGTCACATTAACAATTTGAGCTAGTTAACAAAATATATAAAATTATTACATAAATAATTATTATATGAAATAATTAACAATATTTTAACCTTATCATTAATAACATTAATGTGAATATTTGTATTGTCAATATTATATTTTATTATTATTATTTTTAATGTATAAAACGTAACTATTATGAACATTGTTTATGAATAGTAATGATAATACATAAATTTTATTAATGTTAATATTATAGCTTAATGCACTATATAATTATATATTTTTATATATATATAATTATATATATATATAATATATATATATATTATATATATAATACTATCTAAGCACCCACGGGGGATTTGAATCGGTGACCTATCGCAAGGAGTTCCTCAACAATGCAACCATTCACCGTCAATCCAAAGCCCCATGGGAATAATTTTTGATATATTAATATATGTGTAATACTTGTACTTATAGATAGTAATATATTAATAACAAACCTAATGTTATAGAGTATATTTATTAAGCTTATTTTATTGTTTATTGTACTATAATTATTGATTGTGATTTAGTATATTAGTTAATATTTTATAGTTGAGTTATCTTTTAATATTTTAATTTTTATTTAAAAATATAGATTCTTAATTCTTATTATTTTAATTATAATATTTTATTATTTTTTATTCTTAATATAAAATTTGTTAATTTTATTATTAATGTATTATTATTGTAATACTAAAAGAAACCAAATCTTTTTTTATAAAAAATCTTCAATCGTTGATAACTGATCGTTGTTTACCTTAGTTTTATGATATAACTATTTACGCTCGTTATTTTTAATTAAAGTTTAATATAAAACTGAAAACCTAAATTTGAAATTAATTCGATTATTTTGAATTAAACCTTAATTTAAAACTCAAAACCTCAATTATTTGTGCACTATGTTAGTCATTCTTTAACAAGTGTATTACATTGCAATTCTATTACATTACAATTTTACAAGAAGAGTTGTAGCGTACATTGGCTAAACTCTTATAGAAAATTTCACCTCAATCTAAAATTCAAAACCTATATTTGAAACTCCTTCCTCCACTGTGTGAGCTATTCTTTAACAAGTGTACTGGATTTCAATTTTATTGCATTGCAATTTAAGAAAAAGAGTTGTAGTGTACATTAGCTAATTTATCATAACAAATTAGACCATTTTTATATGTTTTTTTATTTTTTTGTTGACTAGCGGAATCGGTAACAGTGGTGGTGTTGTACCCATGTTACATGGGGTTGAATCCCACTAGCTACCACTATAACCTCTACGAGGAACCGCCTAGCCCGCAAGAACGACCCTCGGTTAAGACGAGACTTGAACTCGTAACGTCCACAACAGCACGAATGACTTAGCAGATCATCCAATGGTCACGAGACCAAACCTTTGCAGGCGAAAGGTGAGCGGGCTTGGCCGAGGCAAGTCACTCCTCGCAACTAGTCAATGCCCTCGCTCAGGTTTGAGCACAAGACATCACCATCTTTACGAGTCTGACTTTACCAATTAGCCACCTCCGCCGACCTTAAAAGGTGAGTGGGCTTGGCCGAGGAAAGTCACTCCTCACGACTAGTCAACGCCCTCGCCGAGGTTTGACCACAAGACCTCACCATATTTACGAGTCCGACTTTACGAACCAGCCACCTACGCCGACCTTAAAAGATTAGCGGGCTTGGCCTAGGCAAGTCACTCCTTCTGACTAGTCAACGCCCTCGCTCAGGTTTGAGCACAAGACATCACCATCTTGATGAGTCTAACTTTACCAACAAGCCGCCTCCGCCAACCCTCATTGTTACATGTCTTCATAAGCGTATTAATCTTTCTTTTATTAATACTATTTTAAGATTGTTTTATTAATAATAGAAATAGTAATTTTATAAACTTTATTTAATCTTTATTGTAGTTTTAATATTTGTATTTGTGTAATTAAAAATACATTAATATTAATAATAGTATAAATTATACTTTTGATATTAAACTAACTTTTTTGAGAAATACAACATTGTTTTTTTTTTAGGTTTACAAATCTTATCCCAGGCTACCAAGGCCCATTTCTTTCTTCCCTCCCCCTTACCCAAAAGAAAGTTTCATTGAATGGTTCTAAATTGATGCAAGACTCCTTTGGGAGCTGGAAGGGCTGAAAGAATGAAGATGGGGATTGATTGAAGTACAACTTTTGTAAGCACCAACCGTCCTGCCAAGTTCAAAGATATAATATTCCATTTCTAGGTTTTATCCTGCATCTTGTTAATCACCAGCTCCCAAATACTATTGTGCAAAGGTTCATCAGTTACTAGAACTCCCAAGTTTTTGGAAGGAAGGATATCTCTTTGAAAGCCCAGAATTATCAAGATGTTCCTCTGAATAGCAATATTA
Organism: Pinus taeda; assembly: GCA_000404065.3. Taxonomy (NCBI): domain Eukaryota; kingdom Viridiplantae; phylum Streptophyta; class Pinopsida; order Pinales; family Pinaceae; genus Pinus; species Pinus taeda. The sequence goes on along the minus strand of APFE031178196.1, from coordinate 9,751 downwards.
GTGTTAAAAAAGAAAATCTTAGATTGGGAGAGATTTACCTCTGTACCCATAGCCTTGGAAAAGTCACTCAGGATTTGTTTATAAGCAAGCACTCCTTTGACTGTGGGAATGCCCTATAGCATGGTGTCATCAAAAAATTGTGATGGGTCAAAGCCTGTCTAGTCTGAGAGAGTTAGAGACCCTTGATGGTACCCACTTCTCTACTATGCTTAATAGTTCGACCAAGTCCTTCCATCATGAAGATAAAGAGAAAGGGGGAGAGCGGATCTCCCTGCCTGAGGCCTCTTGTAGGAGTAAACGTCTTGGATGGAGAACCATTAACCAAAATTTAAAAGCTAGATGAAGTCACGAGGGCCATTACCATCTTACCCAGTTATGGTCAAATCCAAAGACTAGAAGGACCTTCCTGATATAAGTCCAATTCAACTTGTCATAAGCTCTGGTTGGGTCTAATTCCATAATCATTTCTGCCTTCCTATTGCTTAACAATGAGTGAACCACCTCATGTGCTTGAATGATGTTATTGAGAATTTGTCTACCCTTCACATATCCTGTTTTCTCCACAAAAACTAGAGTAGGAAGAAGGGGTTTGAGTTTGTTGGCAATAAACTTGGATATACCTTGTACACCACATCGCATAAAGCTATGGGTCTGAATCTGTTTGGAGTCAGACTAATGTCCTGTTTGGGGATCGAAGAGATGAAGGATGCATTGAGTGCCTTCAAAATGGTTCTCTTCATCTTGGAGTCCTCCATGACATTTAGAATACCTTTCTTGACAATGTTCCAACAAGCTTTAAAGAAATTGACATTGAAAACATCAGGGCCTGCTGCTTTACCGTTCTGCATTTCTTTGATGACATCACTAACCTCCTCTTCAGTCACTGGCCTAACGAGATTGAAATTATCCTCTCTTCTTACTAGCTTAGGTATGTGCTTTCTTAAGTCCCTCATGAAATGAGCTCTGTCTAAGATGGTCTCATCTGCGATGCTTCGAAAGTGCTGAACCAACATAGCTTCTATTTGTTCATGGGTATTGAGTAGTTGACCTCCGAAGTCCTTGATCGATGAGATCCTGTTATGAGACCTGTTCTCCATTGTGGATTTTTGCAAAAACCTAGTCTTTCTCTCCCCTTATTTTAGCCATTGAACTCTTGTTTTTTGTCTCCAAAATATCTCCTCTTGTTTACATAAGTTCTCCCAACCTTGATGATGCTTGGTGGTTTGATCATTTCTGGCTCTATCAAAGCCATCCGTGATAAGGGCTTGATTGAGTTCCTGCATTTTACCTTCAATAGTTTTTTTTGCTTGAAAAATATTCCCAAATTCATTCTTGTTCCAATCTTTGAGTCTGAGCTTGATATGTTTCAGTCTTTTGTGTAGAAGAAACATTCTCATTCCCTGAATATGTAGATATTTTGTCCACCATTTTCCAATGTTGCTCATAAAATCTGGGTGGGTGAGCTAGATATTCTCAAATATCAAAAGGTCTATTCTTAGGGGTGCCAATGCCTTGAACCTCAAGTTGGACAGGGAAATGGTCCGAGCCACCAAAGGGGATAATTCTCACTGTCATTTCCTTGTCTGTGAGCATAAGGTCATCTGAGATTATGAATCTGTCTAACTTTGAGGTTACTTGAGACTCTCCTCCCCTATTGTTGTTCCATGTAAAGAGGCCATTACTTGTATTAGTGTCAACTAGCTTCATGTTGTCTATAAAATTCTAAAATGCTATAGAGTCTTTGCTTAAAGTTCTGGTCCCACCTTTTTTCTCCAACAGTGATTTGATCACGTTGAAGTCCCCACCCATAAACCATGGTACTCTTATGTGTCTATCTCTTAGTTATACAAGAGATTCTACAAGCTTGAGTTTATCATCTGGTCTTTGAGGGCCATAAACATTTCTAATTAAATAAATCTCCCTATCTCCCACAGGCTAAATAACCATTGATAAATAATTCCTAGATGCCTCATCATCTATTATGCTAATATTTGGGGGTTCCAAAGAGTATGTATTCCTCCTCCTATTTTATCTGCTTTGACTTCTAGAAACTCATATTTGTTGAGCCACTTACTGTTTATTTATTTTATTTTTTTTGAATGGAACATTTAGTTTCTTGGATAAAGATCATATTCAGAGCTTCTTGTTTAATTTTATTGCTAAGTATCCTTTGTTTCCTTTTAATTCCTATACCTATGATATTCCAAGATGTGAACTTCATTATGAAAGATTTGTAAAGGAGTAGCTGGTTAGATCTTTCATCTTACCTGAATCTATCATTAATTTTCCACATTCCATCAATAACTCATTCTGGTTTTTTCTGCCTCTTTTCGTTCCTGGATTTCTAGGAGCTAGTCCTGGTGTGGTTTTCCTAGTTTTGACACCTTCGTTGACCTGCCTTTCATTGTTTCTTTTCCTTTCCAGCCCTTTAGCCTGAGTTCTCCATAGGAAGAAATGATGTACTCTATTAAACTCTTCTTGAGGTAGTGAGTCTTATGTATTCATAACACTCTTAAAGATATGATACATGTTATGGATTCCTAATCTATAAAGCCAAAAACTTGGAGGAGCCATTAAAACCTAGAAACTTAACATTAAAACCCTCACAAAAAATAAATAGCACTCCTCTTCAAACCATAATAAACCAAGCAAAAACAACGAGACAAAACTACTAGAACCTAAAAAAACCCTTTATCATAATAAGAATGGGAAAAGATAAATGAAAATTACAAAAGGAAAACTCCCATTTTAGAATTGAAAAGAAAAGTTCGATGAATATAACAACAATGAGAAACTCGTGTCACTTCCCCTAATGTTTGCTAAAAAATTTAAAATTTTTTAAACAAACATGTTTCAAAATATAATATAGGCCACTACTATAGCTTTTATAAAGAAAGCAACCACTTTTCATTTTTTTTTAATATCTCTTTGGCTGAAAATGAAACCAATTATTTTTAATATCTCTGGGCTGTCGGTAGTCTGCCCGAGCTGCTCTCGCGGCGATGGCAGGCAGTCGCGTGGTGATTGGGCTACGGGTGTAGAATTCCCCCTGCCAGGGGCTTTTCCCTAGTCGTCAAACAGTCGACTCAGAACTAGTACGGACAAGGGGAATCCGACTGTTTAATTAAAACAAAGCATTGCGATGGTCCCTTTGGATGCTGATGCAATGTGATTTTTGCGCAGTTCTGTGAATGTCAAAGTGAATAAATTCAACCAAGTGTGGGTAAACAGCTGGAGTAACTCTGACTCGCTTAAGGTAGCCAAATGCCTCGTCATCTAATTAGTGACGTGCATTAATGGATTAACGAGATTCCCACTGTCCCTATCTCCTATCTAGTGAAACCACAGCCAAGGGAACGGGCTTGGCAGAATCAGCGGGACCTTGTTGAGCTTGACTCTAGTCCAACTTTTTGAAATGACTTGAGAGGTGTAGAATAAGTGGGAGTTGTTTTCGGCGCAAGTGAAATACCACTACTTTTAACATTATTTTACTTATTCCGTGGGGTGGAGATGGGGCACTGCCCCTGTTTTTGGCCTTAAGGCACATTTCGGCGGGTCGATCCGGGCGGAAGGCATTGTGAGGTGGGTATTATGGTTTAGGGTTTATGGTTTATAATGCTTCAATAAATTCTTTTAACAAACACTTATAAAAACATTAAAAAATGGCTTTTAGGGTTTAGTGTTTTTTGGTGTTTTTAATGTTTAGGTTTTTTTAGGGTTTTGGGTTTATGGTTTTTTAGGGTTTGGGGTTTGGGGTTTAAGGTTAAGGGTTTAGGAATTAGGGGTTTAGGGTTTATAGCACTTTAGTAAATGGTTTTAGTAAACACTTAATAAAAGTTACAAAACACTTTTAAAATGTTATAAAACCCTGGGGTTTTAGGGTTTGGGGTTTAGGTTTTATAACACTTTAGTAATTTCCTTTAATAAACACTTAAATAAAAGTTACATAATGCTTTCTAAAATGTTATAAAATTCTTAATGTTTAGGGTTTATAATTTGGGATTTAGGGTTTCAGGTTTAGGGTTTAGGTTTTAGGGTTTATGTTTTAGGTTTTATGGTTTAGGATTTAGAACACCAAAGTTACAAAAATCTTTTCAAAATAATAGAAAAAAATTAGCATTTATGGTTTAGGGTTTAGGGCTTATGGTTTAGGGTTTAGGGTTTAGGAATTATAACACTTTAGTAAATTCTTTTAATAAACACCTAAATAAAAGTTTAAAATGTTTTTTAAAATGTTTTAAATGATTAAGGTTTATGTTTTAGGGTTTGGAGGTTTAGGGTTGAGGGTTTCGAGTTTATGGTTTAAGGTTTATAACACTTTAGTAAATGCTTTTAATAAAACTTAGATAAAAGTTACAAAACATTTTTTCAAATGTTGTAAAATCCCTAGGGTTTTGGTTTTAGGGTTTATAACACTTTAGTAAATGCTTTTAACAAACACCTAAATAAAATTTAGAAAATTCTTTTTAAAATGTTACAAAATACATAGGGTTTAGGTTTCAGAGTTTTAGGTGTAGTTTTTGCGGCTTAGGGTTTAGGTTTTATAACACTTTAGTAAATTATTTTAATAAACACTTAAATAAAAGCGACAAAATGATTTTTAAAATGTTATCAAATGATTAAGGTTTAGGGTATAGGGTATAGGGTTCGGGGTTTATGGTTCAGGTCCTAGGTTTTAGGGTTTATAACAATTTAGTAAATTATTTAAATAAAAAGTTAAATAAAAGTTGAAAAACACTTTTCAAAATGTTATAAAATACTTAGGATTTAGGGTTTTGGGTTTTGGGTTTAGGTTTTAGGGTTTTTTGTTTAGGGTTTATAACTCTTTAGAAAACGCTTTTAATAAACATTTAAATGAAAGTTACAAAGTTCTTTTTAAAATGTTATAAAATGATTAGTATTTAGGGTTTGGGGTTTGGGGTTTAGGGATTTAGGTTCATGTTTTAGGATTTAGGGTTTATGAGGATTTAGTAAATTCTTTTAATAAACACTTAAATAAAATTTAAAAAAATCTTTTTAAACTTTCTTTGACAAGCGATTCCCCTTCTTATAGCCTACAAAAACCACTCCCCTCTAGTTCTCCAGCTCTAGGCACAAGCACTCCACTTAGAATATGGATGAGGTGAAAAATTGATCTAAAATACCACAATATAATATCAAATAAAAGTGATAAGTAGAAGGGAGGTTGACTCCTTGACCTCACACGCATAGTTACCATCAACCTTCACCACAAAAACTAATATATAGTTCAGCATCCTACACCTCTAGTTAATTTCAACAGGGTGGCTACATGTGTCTCCATGTCAAAGACCAACCTTACACTTTCCGTTTAATATTCAACAGGTGGGAAGGGTGGTGGGCTAATCCCCCCTCATCAACCTCTTTGATATTGTGCATGACCGCATCATGAAATATCTAAATTTAATTAATACAACTAGTCAATTAAGACTCCTAGATGAATATTTTACACTATTGCAACCATAATAGTTCTATATTTGGATTTACTAGGTATGTTTGGTCATTTTATTGAGGAGGCACCAAGTGTCCATTTCCCTCCATTTCTGTGATCAAATGCTTATATATATTATCAAACTTTGCTTCCATTAAACTAACGAACTCTTCCATTTCCATGTCCTTCACTTCTAAGGAACACATGTTATTTTTTGTTGCCTTTTTGATTTTTCTCAAATATCAAATTTTGACCACCATCTATGCCTTGTGCCTTGTGGTGTCTTGCCTATTCTTGTTCTTGCATTTGTAGGTTCTTCTCCCACATTTCATGCTAGTCGCACTAATGTAAGGTCCCTATTGTCACCTCTTGTTAGTTTCTTGCAAGTCTCTTATCATTCTATCTCATGCATATGTTATACAATCTCTACACACTTGTACATTACATAATGTTGGTTTCCACATCTATCCATGGAAATATCTTGATGCAAGTTCACTTTTTCATTCTATCATATTCAAACTGCTCTTTCATGTCTAGGTTCACCCTAGCTTGAACCAATGTGAAGGTATACAAACTTGAAAGAGAAAGGAAAGGGACAACAAAGGCAAAAAAATCTCACACTCAATCTAGATTACTTATGTCCAATACCTAAATAACTCCTCCATCATGATCTTTGTGTATGAAAATTAGAACAAATATTGCAAACATTTAAGGGTCTACTCTAATAGATGTTTTGGCCCCTTTCTAGGAATATTTCATTGTAATGTTTTCCATAAATGGAGTAGGTGTTAAATCTATTTTACATTCAAAAATTAATTTTAAACAAGAGGAAATCATAATCTCACCCAAAAGTTTATTATTGAATTTTAGTAAAACAGGCCAAAATTCTTATGCTTTGGTAGGTTTAAGTACCTCTCTTTCGTGGGATGGGTGTAAATCCACTTTTCGATTATTATAATGGCACACTAAATACTCATAATTTGAAGGAAGCCACATCATTGGAGGTGCCTCCCCCATTTTATATTTATCGAATTTTCCTTCATGTGTTATCTTAGGTTGTGTAAACAATCTACCAACACCTTATGTGTCCCTAAGACATTAAAAAAGGGAGGTGAATTGAAATTGTGCTATCAAATCCATGAATATTTGAATTACTATTTTTGAATTTGAATTTGGGAGTAGAGTGTAAGAAGATATATCAAATAATCACAAACACTCTCCAAAAAATAGTACACGATGCAATATTTTAATAGTTATACAAATATGACTCGTTTTGGGTATTCAAAGGAAGTTAAAGGGAAATAATTTTTTCCCTGAAATTTAGGAAGAATGATTTTTCATTCATGGAATTCATACTTCCAATGTTGCAATCGAACAATTTGTTTGTAATATGGGTATTCTTGGAAGCTAGATTTACTTTTAGAATAAAAACAAGACCTTCATCAAGTCAAATTTACATTCTTTCTAGAAATTATTTGACCAATAGGAAACTAAAGATCTTCGATTCCATATATGATTAGATGATCACAGTTTTGCTCAAAAATGAAAGCGTCCAGAAAGTCTTAAATGTAACATCAAGTTGAAGTTCTTGTTGTTATAGTTCCAACGAAATTCGTTTTACCTCAATCTGACACCATATGCTCAAGTTATCATGCACTCATTGTTTGACCCAAGAATTGAAAATTCCAGTAAGTTCGTTGACTAGTTAGTTGACTAGGCTGGTCATACAGTGAGTGAGTAGAGTGACTATGTAAGGTACGAGCCATTGACAACTTGCTAAGTGTCATTCTCGGGTTCATTTATTTTTGGCACATTTGATTGGTTCGTGATAGTTTTATGTGGACGAATAATTGGGTTTCGTGTGGCCTAGTCAAGGGCTACCAAATGGCACCCTAGGGTCAATTAAACTTTTTTTATGGGTATCAACGAGGTCCGAGGTATTTAAACCCCCAACCTCCCACTCCATAATGGAGCACTGCACCAACATGCCACAGGGTATTTCTTAACATAGCATAGACCGATCTATTATATAAACTTTAAGTTTAGAGCTTTAGGAGGGAGGGTTTGGGCTACCAACCCTGACCCCTCATCATATTCGATGCCATATGCCTATAAAACAATGGTGGAGAGGGGCATAGGATGTTTATACTAACCCAAATCACAGTGCTAATCACATGACCTTGACATTCAGCAAAAGGTACGAAGGTGGAGGAGCCCTCAGTAATAGCTCGAGGTCTTGGGTATATGCTCCACCAAGAGACCGCTTTGAACGCACTTGCAGAGGTGCTAACGCAAGGGGGCTAGACCCACGTCCTGTAGATCATGCACATGATCTCAACATCAACATTTAAGGGCCTATTTTGAAGGCTAGGCAGTTAGCCTCACCCTCAGACTCGTGTTGCCCACATGACCACATGCCCATGTTTTAAGGGCTAGTCTCATGGGGGTAGGCATTAATACTCATCCCATGACCCTATTAGGACTATGTGACCACCTTTTTGGAAGTAAGGGTTATTTATTTCTTCCTTTATATTTTAATTTTATATATTTTCTTTTAATTTTTTATTAGCAAAATCTTTTTTTTTGTTCTCTAAGTTCTATTTTTTATTTATATTTTTATTAATCCTAATATTTTTTATATTATTTAATAATAATTCTTTTTTTTTTTTTCATTGTTATTTTCCTTTTTAAATTTAACTTTATTTTCTCTCTAACATTCATTAAATATAATAATATTTATTTTACTTACTATTGTGATTTAGTGGCTGCAATTCTACTATATCTACTAGCTTTGTTCAAGCTCTCTAGAATTCATTTTAAATATAGTAATATTTATTTTATTGACTATTGTCATTTAGTGGTTGCATCTCTACTATATTTATTAGCTTTGTTCAAGCTATCCATTTATGTCCTCATTTTCAAAACACATACATAGAATTTGATATGTGATTTTCTCCCAAACATATTTGTATAAATCATGAATCACAAAAGCCTACATTCCAAGTATTTAATATGTTTTCATATTTCATTCATAAAATTTATTAATTCCGAATCTAATAAATATCTTTAAATATTTGGACAATAAGTATTGATTATAAAAATCTTATTTAGAGTAGGAATTTTAAATTCTAATTAAAAAAAATTAAAGCACAAGGTAACATCTTTTACTTGTTTGTTAAGTAATATTTTGTACTTTATATTTATCTTTTAAAATTAAATATAATTGTATTTTATATAATAATTTAGGAAATAGAAATATAATACATGAATGTGTTTGAAATTAATAATTTATGGAGAGTTGTAAAATTATTTTATAAAAAATATTAAACATTAAGAAAAATAACTTATTTTATATTTCTTAACAATTATAAATATTTTGTAATAACTAAATTAAAATACTTTTCAAATAATTAATTTTTAGACTTAAAATTTAACCATCAAAATATTTATTAAAAATTAGGTGTGAGCCTATAAGGATATATCAAATAATCCTGAAACATTGTGACAACTAATATATGTAGTAATATAAAATTTCTACAAAGATGGCCTTTTCGGTATTCAAAATAATAGAAAGGGAAACAAATTTTTTACTTCAAATGTAAGAATAATCATTTGTGATTCATGAATTTGGATGCATCCAGTTTCTCAATACAGCATTTTCGTTGTATCAAAGGTATTATTGGAAGCTATATTTATTTTTACAATAAAACAATAGCTTCATCAATTCTAATTTACATGTTTGGTAGAAATTATTTGACCAATGGAAAAGTAAAAGACTACAATGCTTTACAATGTATAACAATGTTTTTATATGATTGACCTTTATTTCTTTTGTGCTCTAAATACAATCATACACCACTCACATTTCAAAATTATTATTGGTAATGCTTGCTAACCAAAGTATTATATTTATCATAGCCTTCTTTTAAATTAAACTACAACCTACATAGTTTGTTAATATTTTCCTTGTTTTTTCAATATTATAACTATTACAATAAATTTAATACTTTTGGTTTATATCATAATTAATTATCAATGCATATTTTAAATAGCATTCAAAATGTTTTCATTTCTTATTCATAAAAATTATTAATTCTCAATCTAAAAAACAACTTTAGTTATTTGGCCAATAAGTATTAATTATGAAAGTTTTTGTGTTGTTAAAATCTTAAATTCTAATTAAAAACAATTTTAAACCACAAAGATGCATCTTTTACTCATGCCTGCTCATTAAGTGTTTTTATATCTTGTATTTATCTTTAAATGTTAAATATGATTATACTTTATTTAATAATTTATGGA
>APFE031178187.1:0-39214 GCA_000404065.3 Pinus taeda | reverse complement strand
TATAAATGATACATAGTACACAGACTTACCTAGTGATGGAACCTTCACAGGTCCAAACACATCATTGTGCACAAGTTCTAATATCTGTTTTGCCCTCTTACTACCAGAGGGGATCTCACCCGATTCTGCTTCCCAAATACACAATTTTCACAGAAATCAAAATCCAGAGAGCTATTACTCATACCTTCAACCATACCTTTACCATGACGTATCCGAAGGCCTTTTTCTCCAATATGTCCAAGCCTTTGATGCCACAACATGGTCTTCTCTCTAGAGACCACTAGATTTTCTGCGCTATTTTCAGGAACCACGAAACTATTGCACCCATCAATAACAATGCTACCTTGCAGCTTGTACAGAGTTCCAATTCGAACTCCCCGCATCAATACCAGTGCTCCCCGAACCATCTTATAGGTATGCTTTTCGAACACTGTTTTTACACCTGCATCATTCAGCTTGCCAACAAAAATCAGATTTCTGGCTAATGTAGGAATATGTAGAACACCTGGAAGCATTCTAACCCTTCCACCTTGCAACTTCAAATTTATTTTTCCGCGACCAACGATTCTAACCTTCTTGTCATCCCCCAAGAAGACATCACCACCATCATATTTCTCATACTCGCAGAACCATTCTCTATGGGGAGTGTAGTGAAAGGATGCACCCGAATCAATCAACTATGCCTCATGATCTACATGTGTACTTGAAGAAGCCAAGTACACATCCCCTCCTTCATCTGAGGTGGTTTTCGCCTCTGCAGAAGAAGCCTTATTAGATCCCTTTCCTTTGTCAGGAGCTTTAGATTTACAGTCCATTTTGTAGTGCCCTTTCTTTCCACATTTCCAGCACACCACCTTTACAGGGTTTCCTGGAGATTTAGATCTCCCACTCGATGACTTATTTTTGTTTCTGTTCTAGGTCCACCCTCGTACAAACAAGGCATCACCATTTTGGCTCTGCATATTTTTCTGTCTCATCTCCTCCGTCAGCAAGGATGAGACTATTTCATCAAAATGCAAGGCAGTTGCATTGCTACCTATTGCAATAACCAGACTATCCCACGAATCTGGTAGAGAACACAACAAACTGATGCATTTATTTTCATTTGAAATTTTAATATCAACAGATGTTAAATGACTTACCACAATATTAAATGCATTCAGATGCTCTGTTACTGAGTCTCCATCTTTTATCCTAAGGTTATACAACTTTTTCCACAGGAATAGTTTATTCACCAGAGACTTAGATTGGTACAAAGTCCCTAACTTGTCCCAAAAAGCCTTCGCCGTAGCTTCCCTGATACATTCAACAATACTGAATCTGAACACACAATGTATTATGCTCTTTCCTGCCGATCAACTTCTCCTCTCATCGGACACTTCCATGGTTTAGTCCCGAACTACCGTGATCCGACTGCGTCATACCACCAATAATCCTCCATCTTGAGTTCCAAACTCAAAACTATTACCATTAACATAATTCTCGATCTCTATCTTTCCACACTCGCCATCTTTATATCACCACCAGAATTGATCTCGCAGATCTCCCACTGGAACAGGGTTTATCACAGGCTCGACACGAAAACCCCTCAGCAACACAGGCGTCCCCCTTGTAGCTAAAAACACGTCTGATACCAAAATATAGTTTTAACCCTTTACAACAAATTACCTGCCATACGAATTCTACAAAACACAGTAAAATAAAAAATGCAAGAGCATAACGCCATAAACACATATACCAGGAGATTTCCCACTGGATCCCAAAACATGGGATTACAGCTTAATTTTTCATATGTTCCTTTCAATTGTATATACTATTAGACCATGCACGAAGCATCCAATACCATGGACTGAAACCATCGCATCCAATACCATGGACCGAAAACCATCGCATCCAATACCATGGACCGAAAAACCGTCGTGTCTAAAAAACGTGCAAAAATCATGCACAAAACCATAGGTGGGTCCGCCCAACCTAACATAGGGTCCAAAATCAAAATTTTCCGGGGTGCTGCCCCGGACCCCATAAAGTGGGGTTACGGGTACCCCTCAAACCCCCTGTTAACTGCGTGGAAAGAATATAACACAACCCAATAGTTTTTGACACTGAAATCAAATAGATCCGAAGTCCTTTTGACAAAGATAAGAACTTCACAGAGATATGCGAAAATCTGATTGTGGAAATACGAAGTGTGTTCACGCCTATATATAGTGGTTTCCTTCTATAAATAAGCCGAATTGAGCTTGTTGAATAGGTGTGTCTATTTGAGGTGAGCCGACATGAGTCATTACTTCATCTTGTAGGCCGAAATGAAGAGAGAAAGAGTTGTGCTTATCGTTGGGGGGTTTTATAGATTTATATACATTTGAGACATGCTCAAAAAGAGCTCTTCATACATGACATTGACCCTTTGACTTTCAAGACAAATCCTAAGGCTCTCAATGGGAGCCATCTATATAAAACTTTTGCTCATGAAACCCATAAACTTTTGCTCATGAAACTCATGAAGCAAGGCATTACAAAAATAATTTTATTTACTTCTTTTCATCATTTACAAAGATCATAATTACATGTCATTATGATGATTGAACCTAGTTACATTTTACAATAATCCCTCTTAACTAAGGAGGTATTCATAATGGTACTTGGTCATTCTTAATCTGAAGAATTTCTCATAGGAAGATTCAGATTGGTAACCCATCTGTTTAGCATCATATCAACCAATATTGTCACATAGCAATGCCTTTACTAATAACTCTATCCACATGATTAGAGCACAATGTTGGCGAGACCAATGATTTATAGACACTCCCATCATTGTCTCTCTCGGAACATACCCTACCCGAGTACTTAGGATATGTCCCATGAGGACTATTCTTATCTTAGACTCCCTATCCCCTAAAGAATATTGATCCTCCACGACTACTTTTCTGTTGGATGCCCCATCTCATTCTCAAAGAGTATCAAATGCCAAATGATTACCCAATCCTCTCATTCTGTCTTCCCAGGTGAAGACCAGAATGCTGTGTCTATCTCTACCTCTCAATTAGGGAGGACATATCTATTCCACAAAGGAATTTACTCATCCCTACACAGGGAATGTACATAAGCTTCCTCTTCGCTCAGGAATTTCTAACTTTCTTTCAATTAAGAAAATTTCTAGGCTCCCTCTCAAAATAGGGACCTTCAGCAGCCTTTCAGGTGGAGATGATGGGGCAACTAGCTGCTTGAAAAAAATCCTTTCTTTGATGTCATGATTTTCTTATTTGTTGCGAAGTCTTCGTCTTTTGGGGATTTCTTCATAGGGCACAAACTATCCATCACTTTCATCCATCAATTATGTCATCATTCATTTCATCGGAAAGTGATCCATCAATCTTCATTTGGCATTAGTTCATGTTTTGCTAACTTCATTAGGCTTTCTTTTCCGGAAGGTTCTTGCATCCTTCTACAATATTCTTCATGGAAGATATTCATAATTCTCCCCTTAGGTAGTCTTGCATAAGCCCATCCAGATACTAGTTTATAAATAATGAATACTTAAATCATAATTACCTTTGTGATGGTCTTTCATCATGACATATTCCAATGTGTATCAACATCCTGCATACATGTTGACATATCTTCCAAAGATATCCATTGTCAAGGGTCTCCATCTTTTTAAGACTTCCATCAGAGTCTTCATATTTTTCTGGGAGATTTCCTAGTCAAACATTCTTGGTCTTTCAGATGTTGATTTCCTTTACCATGGTTGCATACCTCACAACCTCTTCCTTCATTTCTTCACACATGATATTCCGAGGAGCTTCGGTTCAAAGTTCCTAAATCAAAGTCATCCACCTCATACTCCATATGAGGACATATTATGTTGATTTCATCTAGTGTGACCCATGCCTTTCGACATTCTTTCATAGGAGGACTTTTGATCATGCTTCTCAAAATAGAGTAGTGATCCAAGTTACTTGCAACCATACAACATGACTATAAAATCACATACAAGCATTACCAACAACTTCCTTGATTGAAAAGATCTTCAACCCCTTGATCTGCTTCATCTCTTATGTCATCATACCATCATCCCAGAATTCCACAAGTTGGAGTTCTTGATGAAACACTTGCTTCCACTCTAGATCGGTGAATCCTTCGATAAGGATTCCATCATAGAATCTTGAGGATCTTGCATATCCCTATCCAATAAATGTTCCCTTTTGTATGACGAGACTTGTCCTGGATGACTTCTTTCCTCCCTTTGGTTCTTAATAAGGTTCACAAGAGCTATAACCTTCATAGTGCCCTACCATAGACTTTGTACCATCTTTCCTTCATGTTTTCCCCATGAGCTCTTGCTTCTAATGATTTTCCTCTTCCTTGGACTTCCTTCTTTCAACTTCCTCCACTTCTTTGTTGAAATGGACTTCTTCTCATCTTTCTTGTAATTTCCCTACTTGAGCTTAGGAAAATCTTTCCTATAATGTTCATAGCATCAAATCTTAGCTATGTTCTTCTATCCTTTCGACAAATGTATGAATACTTTTGCCCTCAACTTGCCTTCTTCTATCTTGCATAGAAACCACAAGTTGTTGAAGGGGATAGCCTTCTTATCCTCATAGACATTGTTACCTTGTTCATCACTTAGTGCATTTAGAACAATGAGGATTATCTCTCCCAGATCTTGCAATTGAGATCTTATGAAGATAACCCTTTCTCCTTTGATTCCTTCAATTTGAGTAGATAAGATCTAAGTGACGTGACCTTCTTTATCACATCTTCAAAGAATAGCCTCCAATATTGTTATATGAGAGGACCTTTCACAAGGATTCCTTTCCGTGTATTCAGAGGAGAGCTTTCCATTTCAATGACTTCACTTTCTTCAAGGACTATACCTATTGTCCTTTTCCATGCAAGGAGTTTCGATGACCTAACAAGCTTATAGATCTCCTTGCAAAACAAAGTTTATCAAATTTGATTATAGAATGAAAGATACGTACTTGAAAAGTGAAGATGAAATCTTCAACTTGATCACTTTGATGGTGGTTGAAGAAGATGTATTAGTGCTCCTTTTGGATGATCTTCTTCCAAATGAAGAGTCATTTTTCAATAAAGGAGATTTCTCCTTTTATGATGTCAACACCTTTAAATCTAGCTTCCTTTGTTGTTGCTGATTGATGAGGATGTTTTGATGCTTCCTTAGATGATATTATTCGAGGATAAGGATGAGATCCTTGCTGCAATTATAGGGAGCTTGCCTTATAGCTTTTAAAGATGATAATGCCTAATGAATGCAGACTAGAAATGCTTCTCGGGTTTCGAATTTCTCTAAGATGATGTGGTCTTAGTCCTTAAAGTCCATTTCTTGGATGTTTGTACTTTGGGCTACCTTGCATTGTAGATCTCTTTGACTTGATGAGGGTCTTTGTGGTCTTTTAATGATGACTTAGAGGATCCAAAACTTTTGCTGGTGTAGACTGCTTCTTCAATCTAGGGTTTGATTCTTCAATTTAGATCTTGAAATTTCGCTTTGATACCCTTCATCTTTCTTTGATGACTTTCTTAAAAACTCGATCCTTGAGTGTCTCTATGATTGCATGCCATTTTCTTGACTTTGACACCTTAGCTCTGATACCATGTTGAGAAATCTAGGGCATTAGTGTTAGGTGATTTCTCTTCTATTAGTGTTTGCTTGTGAATGTTTTTTAGTTCTTTAGATTTTTAGTGTTCTTCTTCATCAAATAGTAACCAATGCATGAATATAAATAGACAAGATATACAGAATGTAGGCTATGAGCTAGGGCCAAAACCTCTCTCTCTTTAAGAGGAAAACCTGCACAAATTCTTCTTATAGAGATTCCAATTGACAAATACCAAGACCAAGACCCTTGACCTAGTAGCATCTCCAAGAGTAAGACATTAGTCCTCTTGACAATCAACCTTCTTCTTTGATTTTCTTCCACTTCGATCTTCTTCGTATCTAGGCCTTCCCCATGTGATAATATTGAGACCTTGTCACATGCTAGTGATCACCTTCCTGAGTTAGCACCGAGTCCTCTTTGCTGTAGGACAAATATTATATCAAGATAATCACTCTGGCATCTATACCCTTGACCAACCTGTGATCTTCTATTGAGGCATCAAAACTCTCCTTTCAAAATATTGTCCCTATGTTTGGTCCTTAATCTTCTTCGCTATTCCTTCATTCCTTGTTCGAATTGATATCTCCATTTTGACACTGAAATCAAATAGATCCAAACTCCTTTTGACATAGATCTGAACTTCATTATGATATTACCCATCCTACATCACAGAGATATGCATTCAAACTTCTTCTTGCTCTTACCCATCCGAAATCACAGAGATGTGCAAAAATCTGTCTGTGAAAATGCGAAGTGCATTCACACCTATATATAGTGGTTTCCTTCTATAAATAAGCTGAATTGAGCTTGTCGAATAGGTGTGTCTATTTGAGGTGAGCCGACATGAGTCATTACTTCATCTTGCAGGCCGACTTGAAGAGAGAGGGACTTGGGCTTGTCATTGGAGGGTTTTATAGACTTCTATACATTTGACTCATGCTCAAGAAGATCTCTTCATACACGACATTGACTCTTTGACTTTCAAGATAAATCCTAAGGCTCTCAATGGGAGCCATCTATATAAAATTCTTGCTCATGAAACCCATGAAGCAAGGCATTACAAAAATAATTTTATTTACTTCTTTTCATCATTTACAAAGATCATAATTACATGTCATTCTGAAAACCGTGTTGAGATTGCAACAAGATGATGGAGCTTCGTGAAAAGAGTCGCCTTCACTAAGTGGGCCCGCAGGCTATTTTTGGCGCAAGTCTATTTTTAGACTATGTCTATTTTTAGACATATGGATCATGTCTATGGATTGCAGGTTGCTGTTTATGGATGATTGATCAAGTTGGAAAAAATAGATGGACTTCTATTTTAGACCACAGCGGAGTGACTGCTCAGTCTAAATATAGAACAGTCAAATATTATTAGCTCATAATAATATTTAGACTATAAACTTTGTCTTATTCTCTTGGAGCACTTCAGGATGAGCTACGGATGTGGTACATGCAGATCCCAGAAGGAAATACGTGGTTACCTATGGGATGACTAATATTTGCATGCAGGACTTCAGTTAGAACTCAAGTGAGTTGAGTTTAGTGGACTGGAGGTGCAGTTGATGGAGTTGTGTTCAGTTTAGCTTTGTTAAACTGGTTGTATTTAGTCTAACTGGCAAATAGACTAGAGATGAGTTGGGTGAATTAGTTATTAATTAATTCACAAGTTATTAACTCATAATACAACTAATGAATACATCAGTTAACTCAGTTGCATGTCAGTGCATGTTCAGTTCAGCAGGGACAGGTGTTAGAGAATCAGATTGCTATCAGTTGTGACTATAGTTGTGCACCAGATCTTGCACAAATCAGGGGATTGAGTATGCCAATGAGTTTGCCCACATTTTAGCTTGTTCTCACGTGATTTTTCCAAGTAAATACGTGGTTGCCTTGGAATTATCATCAGTTCTTGAGCAGGTATTGAGCAGCGGAGGCAGGCAAGCAGCGAAGTAGATTTGAGCCAGTGATTGATTCAGATCTGAGCTGTATTGTGTGTAACAGAGGTGGAGATACTTGTGAGAAGTATTATGCTGTGTAATGTTACATGACTCAATCATTAATATACAGATAGTTGGGGTTTTTAGCGAGGTGCTTTCCCCGGGATACATACTGTGTTAATGTGTGAATGCTCTTGATGTTTTGTTGTTATTGATGCTGCTATATTGATGATCAACGTAGAGGAGCTTATGTATTGTGTATGTTTTCCACAATAGTACATGATCAGGATAATCTCTGTTGAATATGTGTTATATTATTCAAAATTTCTACACAGCCAAATTCCGTGAAAATTTTTTGCCTCGTTAAAAGGACTCCTTCGGTCAAAAACCAAATTTTCAAAAACGTGTAAGTGTTTTTTTTATAACAAAAAAATATTAAAAAAAGGGTGGCGGACCACCAACCCTGCCACCCCAAAAACAAACAACAATATCAAAGGAGGGGTGGGCCACGACCCCCAGCCCCTCCCATGGCCACAAAAATTTTAATATAAAACGGGAGGGACAGGCTACAACCCCGGCCCCTCCACTGCTCCCATGGAGCCACCACAACCAACAATAAAGAAATGGGCGGGCCGACGCTTGGGGCATGGACACAACCCGAAAAGGCAGCCACATTAATAAACGACCATTACACAAAAATTCGGAGCATGGAGGTACAGTGGGCGGGCCTGACCCAACCACTATTTTAATTTAATTTAAAAACGAATTGGTTTGTGGTGTATTAAAAAAGGAGGAGGCAGGGTTTGACCTCCCGACCTCCTCCCTATTAAATCGGATCACAACCAACTTTGCTAACAACTTTATTGGGAAATCTGTCACCCAATTTCTATTTAGAACGCAGTTTTCAGTGCACTTAGGCAGAGGAGGCAGTGCACATAGTTTGAGGCAGAATTTTGTAGGAGGGGCGAAATTTCACTTTGTCAGAATTTGACAAATTTTATATGGTTTCAGCACTTCTCGACGCCACGAACGCAATGGCATTGTGCATTTCTCCATCAAAGTTTTTCTTTTTTTGGCCATTTTTCAGTATGGAGGTATAAGGCTCCTTTTTGTAACTGATGCTTGTACTCTTCTTTTTCATGCCACTTAATGAATGAAGGCCTCCCCATTGATTGAGCAGGGCCCAAAGACGTAGTCCAAGTTGGACAAACTCTGTTATCAAGTCTTGTTGTCTTCTTTCATGCATTATGTGTTTCTCCTCTTCTCTCATGTGCACATTAAGTTTTCTCTATTAAGCTACAATTTATGCATGTAATTCTTTAACAACATCTATACGCAAAATATTTTGGATCACATTTTGAGCTATATTGTGGGAGAAGATGGACATAAAATTGAGGTCTAAAACATTCCATCCATAGATAGATGGGAAAAATATAGTCAACATGACTTTGCTATAAATTTATATGGGTTACAATCAAAAGCATCCAAAGGCATGGGATGAAAATATGGTCTACATATAACACTCCTACAATACATCAGAGCACACTTCAACTGGTAATTCACCATTTGAGATTTGTTTTTCATATTTGGCATCTTGACCTTTAGATTATGAGTATAAATGAGTAGTGAGGGAGGATCTCACAGGAGATGTTTTAAGATTAGAAAAAAATGTTGAGAATATCAAGCAAATCCATTTATAGGTGTAGGAGGCATTGAACAAGTCATAAGAAAAATACAAGGCTAAGCATGATCAAAACATGATAGAGAGGTCATTAAAAGTGGGAGATAGAGTATGGTTATAGTTGAACAAGGAAAGGCTATAAGATCCTAGTAAGAAAATGAAGGCTCTGCAATATAATCCTTTTTAGATAATAGAAAAGGTGGGAGATAATTCTTGAAAACTTATTCTACCCCCATACATGCGCTTAATGTTGAATGTGGAAAACAAAAAAATCTATGAGCTTTCCATGTTCAATTAGGAAGAGGACCCTACCTTCCATAAAGGATTTAGCACCAAATGCTTAAGCAAATTTGGTAGGAGATACAATTTTGCAAAAGAGTTATAGAACTACATGATAATGCAAACATGACCTTTGTCAAATTGGATTGAAAGGATAACTCTAGGTAAATCTAAATGGTACTCGAGGGAGAGGATAGAGAAAAAAATTCATCACTTCATTGAGTAAAATATTTTAGGGATCAAAAGCCTCCCAAAATGGGGAGGAACGATCCAGATTGGATCATTGTATAATTTTTCATCCATCTCAAAGCTTTCAAAGTGGAAAAACTAGAGGAATTAGCTTGTAGGGTCATTTTTACTTACTCTAGACCCATATTCCATGTGATATCCACTAACTTAGTTTTTATTTATGAATATTGTATATGTAAAGTATGTTGATGTTTTGAGTTTAAGACAAGAATATAATTGGTTATCAATATTTTGTTACTGATAAGTTACTTTATGTAAATATGTTTTATTAAGTTTTTAATCAAAAAATCTAGAAAATAATTCTAAGGCTGCAAGTGGCTAAAGAGAAACTATGGATTGCAAGCTAGTGGTTGGATTTAATTACCCTTTATGATGTAAGACCTAGGCATCTAATATGAGGATTATATTATTTAATTATCGAAAATTATTAATCAATAACTCTACCAGGAGGATAGGATATTGTCTTAGGAAACCGGGAGAGTGGAGCTCATTAATGAGTTAGTAACACTAGCTACCTAATGGATAAGGAGGAGGTAGTCACTAACTATCAAGCGAATTTTGGAAAATAGGCTTTTCTTGTCCTATGCTACAGTTAGACTCACAAGGTGTTGAGCTGAGATGAGGAGGCATAGTGGACAAAAAACAGAACAAAAGTTTTTGACTAGATGACAATCCATTGAAATCAGGGGGACTCATCTAGGAGAAAGAGTCAAGGTTGGGAGGAGTGTTGTAACTCCAACCTTATTATCCAGAAAAAGCATTTATCTAGTCGGTACCTTTAATAATTTGGTTCTTATTTTATGCTAAGGATTTTAGTTATTGAGTATATGTGACTCTATCGGTGATATTATAGTAAGCAAGATTTTCCAGTAGTTTATTCATATAAATGACGAAGAACACAAAAATATATTTCTCATGTAATTTCCACATACACAGTGTAGTGTAGAACAAGTTGTAAACAATCAAATGAGATGTGTTTTTTATTCACTATAAAGAATTAACTGTACAATTCCTATAAAAACATTTATTGTTAAATTAAAATCAAGATACATGCAAATATGAAAGATTAAGACATAAGATTATTTATCGACAATACAATTTAAATATAGTTGCTCAAGGTACACTAGTAGTGACCCTTCAGTGTATGAAATTCTAGTAAAAATAAAGCTATAACTATAGGGTTAAACAAATACAATGATGAAGTCGTTCTAGCCTAGTATTTTTTATAATAAAAAAATAAAATGTGGAATTTAGAGCTATACTTATGTGGCAAACAATTTAACAATGAAAATATTCAACATACACAGATAAAACTTTCTGAGTAGTAGATAAGAAAAAGAGTTATAATTTATATAAACTAAGGGACCAAACCCTTTTAGTGGTTGAAACAAAGCTACAATATAGTTATGTTATTTATAAGACAATATTTATTAACCAAAATGATTGAAAGATTGGTGTTACAAAATTGAGTAAAATAGTCCATGGACTAAAAGGCATTCCAACCTTAGTCAATTTAAAAGAAAATTACAAACATGAAATAATGCCTAAAGTGGTAAAATTTTCCTCAAGATGAAAGCTCCAAATAGCTTTCAAGATAAGCAATTTCAAAATTCTAGTGACTCAGTCTTCGACGAGAGATTCACATGAGCATATAAGGAGACCAACGAATTCAAGAGCATTCGACCTGTAGGGTGGAACCTGAACTCATTAGGGTCTAGATGGTTCTATGTCGAATAAGAGTGAAGAGATGCATGTGATATGCCAAAGAAATGATATACCTAAAATTACTGATAAAGCAAAATTAGGAGTTGCATGTGATATGCCAAAGAAATGATATACCTAAAATTACTGATAAAGAAAAATTAGGAGTTGCGAGTCAACAAATAAGAAGAAAAGTTAAAGGAAAAACTGAGTGTGTTTCGAAAAGGATTATAACTAAGGAACATAAAAAATTCAAAAAATCCAAAATCGTCACCTGTAAACATAAATAAACTTTGTTAAATTGGTTGCAAAGAAAGGAAAAATAATTATATAATCAAGTAGGGTAAAAACCATAGCTGTTAAATAAATCTTGTAAAATTTTTCCATGGCATAGCCAATCCTTAAGCGACCACAGTTAAACAGATTAAAACACATAAACAACCAGAGCATGGCTTGTTTATAAGTGGTCATGGTTAATAATTAAATTAAGATTCAAACGAAAAACAAACAAAACAATATCAACCTATCTAGGGTCTTAGCATGTAAAACACTAACCTGTAAATTAACTCAATAAAAAAGAGTGGATATATTTAAAATAAGGGTGTGTTGGGATTTTGAACCCTAAACCCCAATTTTGTAATCGACCAACAAATGGAAAATAAAAGAAAATACAAGCAGAGAATTAATGAGGGTTTTATTCTTTTCACAAAAAAATTGTAAGTTAACTTACAAAAACAATGCCACGCCTGAGAGCAAATTTTTAGTAAGCAAAGACCAATAATTTCAATATAGTTTTGTTGCAAACTCGCAAACAAGAATACTAGAAGAATTAAATATAAGCCTTAGTTCCTTAACCAATCAAAAGAGTAACATAATTAAGACAAATGAAAAATAGCAATTTACTTAGAGAAGTAAAGGGATGGAGTGGTCACAATTGCATGAAGTTAGCCAAACCATAAGCCACCCATTATAGTAATATCACCAAGGACCGAGATTGAGAAGAGTCTCAACGTCAAAATGGAAAAATATTTTATAAAACTTGAAACCCAAGAAAGATAAACAAGTAGTCAAATTAACACATTGAGAATTATAATAACAAAGGAGAAGAAACACATAAAAATATAATCACAAATTCCAAAGAGGAATTCTGTCACTCACCAATTTGAATAAAAGAAGAAGCACATAATTTTTGTTACAGAGAAATGATTATAGACTAGTAAGAGAAAATAATCTCAGTTGTCTATAAACTTTAATGGTGAAAGAATGAAGTATGGTGGTAGAGCTGAGTGGGCTTTGTTTGAAAGCCCAACAAAAATAAATGACCAAACAATTTGGCGGATGGGAAGGTCATTATGACCAAAACAAAAACCTAAGGATCTAACACCATTGATTAAACCAAAGACGATCTCGTTTGTTGATTAAAGTTTCACATATTTCAATATTGGGTCATGTTAAGGTAGGTGGAGCCATCCTTGTGGCCTAATAGAATCATTCCATGTTTTCAATGAAAACCACGTTACAAGTTTCTTTATTTTCCACCTCAAGTAATGTAAAGCTAGCTATATAGATAGCCTTAAATCATAATCCAACTATATATTATATAACATGTAAAAATTAAACATGAAGTGCGATATACGTGTTTCACATGCCATGGATAGGGTGTTTATAAAGTGTTATCAAGTTCCTTTATGTGGTCATGGGTCTTAACTTGAATAATGAAAGCGTATAAGCCCTATAGAAATTAGGTTGTAGATTTGCAACTGCTGATGAAGTTTTAATCAAAATCACAAGACACAAACCAACTCCACTGCTCTGCAGACATTAATTCATAATTTAGAACAAAAATATCAGACATGCAAGAGGAAATAACGTATATGCAACAAGTACTTTTATCTAGCGAAAGTAATGTACTAAAAACCCCAATGCCTTATTGCATTAATCAAATTAATAGATATGTATTACAATTTCTTTGCTCAACTGAGCACACCTTGTCAGTGCATAACCTATCTCTCTGCTCACTGAAGGCCTCTGACCCAAACTTAGTCAAATTTTGCCTCTATTTGAGCTCCTATTTCCTTACGATGTTCATTGAGGAATTAACCCCTATTATTTAGGAAATTCCTCTAATTGAATTGCGCAATTCCTTAGGCTGATCTTCTGACTGCATGCAACACCTGTACACTCAAGACTAGTCTACAACTGATGTTACACTACCTTGGAATCTCCACCTCAACTAGGTAAGTCAAATTCTCTGCATGCAGTAGCTATTTTGGGAAGATTTATCAGTTAATTGGATGATAACAGAGTTTGATTGAAATCCCACTGCTTAAATGACCTTCCACTAGTTCCTCCAAAGGTTGGAACTAGTTTAAGTGAAAACAACCTGAGATAACTTACCTTGATTGCTACAAATTAGCCATCACTCATGTTGAACTGAACTCTAACTCCTCCAACTCAAATTTACTAAGTAAATTGGGTGACACAAACCATGTCACACAATTTAACATCCTCCAAGTTGTCTACTGAAGTGGAAATTCATTTTTTCTCAATTTAATCAAGGCAAAATCAAATTAAGAATTTATTGCTGCATTTTTCAACAAGCCCGAGGCTATGGATATACTGACATGCAAAGACTCGTTAATATAGTAAGATAGAAGTAATTCTTTTTAAAATAAAACCTTAGGATAAAATCTAAAGGAGAAAGGGTAAAACCCCATAATGTTTCATTATGACCATATATATATACATATATATAAACTTATCATTGTGGAACAACCTTGAAAATGTATACTTGTTAGAATAGTATTCATATCAACAATAATAAGAAATATAAATAATATCTAAGCCTATTCAGTTACACTTACAATTAAAATGAAGATATGGATTATGGTGGAGTAGAAGATTCTATAGTGATCGTAAGAGAAACATTATTTTAGCATGTCATTAGTCCAAACAATGATTGAAAAACATAATGGGAAATGATATTGTCAAAAATAAGTGTAAGTGAAATAGAGTGAGAAACCTTGTATTAAAACTTAAAGGATTATTTTGTATCCAAGTAATTTAAAATAATTAGTGGACAATGATTAGAACTATGTCAAAGCATTAACATAGAATCAAGGGGGATATTATATGAGAAATATATCTAAATTAATTGTATATATAAAAAAAATTAAGGTGTGTTTAAATAGGTTTGTTACATTCCATAATATACTCATTTATACCTTTCTGAAAGTTTAATAATCGCCTTAATCATATCTCGTATGTGATCCATGTGGATGTTGGTGGCCACCTAACTATTCCACTTGGACCCCCACAACTGTCTCTTTCAATTTTTCAGTTTCTCTATTTGTAGCACAATTTACTCTTTTTGGCAGTTTTTCGGGCCCTAAACTTTCGGAGCCGTTTTGAGGCCCTAAACAACGTTTTTTGGGAAAACTGCGACTAACATGCAATTTCGATTGATGTTGGCCACTCGAAAGTTGTAGTCCTCAAATATATATTTCTAATGAGGTATTATGTGTTTCAAAACAGAGATCGTATGCCAAAATTACGACCTCGGGAAGTTGATGTACTAATTTACCCAAATGGGGCCCATAGTTTGGCGCTTCATCTCCTAGGGTTAGGTTTTTTTATGTTTAGGGTTTTCCATTGTTTCTCAATAATAAATAGGCCTCCGGGTCTCATTGTAACACAATTCAGAGGCATGTAGCCACCACATCTCTTCTCGGAGATAAACTACCATCGTTTGAGCTAGTCTTATTTCCATTCTATTTGTAAGCGTATTTCAATATTTGATATTAATGAAATGAAGTGTTATTTCTATTGCATCTCTATATTTATGGTTATATCTATAATATTTTGTGTTCTCATTTAATTTTGAATCAGTATTAGAAAGTTATGCTTTTTGAAAGTTTATCTATGGTGATTGACCACCATAATTCAAGAGGATGCCATGTTAGGCCCAGTTACTTATGAAAAAAGGACTAGATACGTGGGGACTATGAAAAATACTTTAGAGGGTCAAGTTGTAACTCATGTTAAGGGTTAAATGTGTTAAACCTAGCCCCTATCTTGCTATTGAGTTGTGTTATAACTGAGCCACTAAGAGGAAAAGGGGTTCCATTCTATTTGCTTACATTTTGTTCCATAGTAGGGCCGAGTAAATGAGTGTGGATAGGGAGAGAGAGAGAGAGAGCATAACAAGGGGGGTCTTTGTTTTGTAGTAGCCCACAAACCATAGGTTTGGGAAACTCTAGAGAGAGATATTTCTCCTTTGTACTTGTGTCATTTCCAATCAAGAAAAAAAGGAGTAGAGTGCCTCAACTTCCAATTGGGTTTTCTCCCGTAAGGGTTTCCTATAACATATCTTGGTGTTCGTTGTGGATTGCAAGTGATTGTATTTACTCGTTCCCTATTTTCCACATATTATATATTGCATGCATAAACAACAAGACAATAATAAAAAATCTAGAATATAAAAGGAATTAACCATTCATTGTAAAAATTTCAATTTATTTTCACATATTTGTTGTGATGAATCATCTAATGGAATATCCATAATAGTTTATAGATAAATTCTTTAATGGTTTATAAGATGCCATTCCTCCCATGACTTTATTGCTTCAAGTTCATAACTCCTTTCTTCTACAAAAATCTCCACTCAAAGACACTGATTAAAAATGCTCAAATGATTATTGTTCCACTCTACACATTTGACAAAATGATGATCCCTCAAATCCTCTTTTTATAAATCTATCCCATATTAATACCTTCCTCTCAACTAGAAGTTGGAAGAAAGTAGAAGATAATTTGGTCAAACCCCAAGAATCCATATATGTTTCTAGAGTTTCTCTTTTTACAAAGAGTTATGCCATGCTTCCATGGTATAGTCTTCCTTGACTAGAAATGTACCTTCTCCATTTTTACCTCATCTAAAATGTCTTGCTTAGTATTGAATCATACATGTTTGCTTTTTAACTCTTTTTCCAAGAGATCCAAGGCCCATTGTGAAGTGAAGGGTGGTAATTTGTCTCAAGTCTTGCACACCCTCTGTCCCCTTTGGTTTGTCCTTTAGTTAACCTCCCAATATTAGTGGATTAAGTTCTAGTTTGAGGAGAGGAAATGGTCCTTGACTTATGAGAGAGAATGATTCTCATTTAATGTGACCCATTGCCACCACAAATCATCCTAGAAGAGGGAAGAAGTCCCATTCCAAAGTTCATAGAAATAATATGCTTGAACAGCTTTTTTGTTCCTGCGTGCATTATTTTAAATCAATGAGCTTGATCTAAGATGATTCATTAAAATTAGGTCTTGTTATTCTACTTCCACCACATATATATTTCCAAATTTGACTCTATAATTCTTCCTTGCTATTCAATCAATGCCCATAGTTTCCTTACTATAACATTGTTA
The DNA here is from genome assembly GCA_000404065.3 of Pinus taeda. Taxonomy (NCBI): domain Eukaryota; kingdom Viridiplantae; phylum Streptophyta; class Pinopsida; order Pinales; family Pinaceae; genus Pinus; species Pinus taeda. The sequence continues at coordinate 22,316 of APFE031178187.1, read as the reverse complement.
AGAGCTTGAATATCCGTGACTCCCCAACCTCCTGTATTTTTGGGCATCCAAACTTTGTCCCATGCCACAAAGGCCAATTTCCTATTTTTGTTTGGACCTCCCCATAGGAAATAATGTTGCATACTTTTGATGGCTTTGAGAATATTGGTAGGACCAACCAATAGCAAGAAGAGGAAAAATGACATGGAATAAAGAATAGATTTTAGCAAGGTAACCTTCCTTAGAAGATATGAGGGATTGGAAGGTCCAAAAGTTGAGCTTGAGGTCAATTTTGGATAGAAGAACTTCCGAAGATAATTTTCTTAATGCATTTAGAATGAGGGGAGCTCCTTGGTATTTTGAAGGAAGCGACTTTGTTGGAAACCAAGGATTCTGATAATGTTATTTTGAGTAATCAGAGGGGTTGAAGGAAAAGATGACAGACTTCCCATGATTTATAACCATGCATGAGGCAAGGGAAAATGTGTCAAGGATGGACTTCATAGAGGAATATTTCAAGATAGGGGGTGCCCCATCATGAGAGTGTCATCCACAAATTATAGATATGAGAGAGGCTTCATTTGATTATGAATGCACAATCCTATAAGAGTGTCATTGGAAATTGCTTGATGTAGACTTTGACATAAGCCTTTTTCCATCAAGATAAATAAGAAGGGAGATAATTGATCTCCTTATTTGATGCCATAATAGCGCTTAAAAGGGGTGGAGGGAGATTCATGGATTAAGACAACAAAAAAATGTTTGACCCATTGGATCCAAGATTGGTAGAATCTCAAGGTAGAACTTATCTAAAAAATAAAATCCTAGTTAAGACAATCAAAAGCTTTAGGCATATCAAGTTTAATTAACATATCTGGCTTTTTTTTCATTTTCAAGGATGCATGGTTCGATCATGTTATAATGATTCCATCCATAATCCAACACCCCTCAATGTATCCACCTTTCTCATTTGAGGTAATGTGATTCAAGATAGGCTTTAATATATTAACATGATTTAGAAATGATTTTATAGATCACTTATACAATGAATTGGGCTTGAATTTGTCCAGAGAGGGATCTTTCCTCATTTGGAATAAGGGTGAGGAAGGTTGAGTTAAGGGATTGGAGAATTCATTATGTTGGTTTGGATCTCTCTGCTACCTTTCAGACATTTGTGCGTACCATTAACTAAATTTTTTGAGAGGAATGTGTTGTGAATCAATCAATTCTAGAGATTTCCACTATTAAATCTATTTTGTCTTTAGTGATTCCTCTCATCAAACTAACATTGTAATCCATAGTTACTAACATGGGTATATGTTTCAAAACTGACTCTATGGTTTCATATTCTTCTATAACAATTTTTGTTAGGAGATTATGGTAGTATGCTTTGAGTTCTTTGTTGGGTCCCTATAATACTAGTGATTACCCCATTACTATGGTAGTTGTACCCCTTATTAATATTGTTGTGCCCCTATTGCCCCCATATTGTTATTACTGGCCCCATAGAATCCCTCTATTGTTATTTTTGTGGCTTTATATTATTATTGTTAGGTCGGCTGGGTTATATTGTGACTCCTTAGACTCCTATATATAGAAAGGAGGTTTTATCATTTGAATCACCAAGAATTGTTCATTTATCTAATGTAAAGGAGGTTGCCCCCTCGAAGAGGCTGAATTCTAAGGCGTTGATCTATCTTGTCTATCTTTTTCTTGAGCTGGTTTCATAACAGTTTGATATGTAAGAGCCTTTAGGTTTGATAAATGCATAAATTTTGGAATTAATTGGTTTGAATGTGTAATATATAAATATTTAAATCAACAGAGTTTAAATGTGTAAATGTTTACTTTTATGTGGTTTATATTTGTAAATTGATATAACTTGAATGCAAATTGATATCTCTAGCACTTTACGCACACCCTTTGGGTGACTGGGTATGATTAACTCCATTACTTTGCTCTAAGAAAACACGCATCACTTACCATGTAAATTATAATTGCAATATTCAATCTCATAAACGGTTATTGTCTAGTCCATTTAGAATGGTAAACTATCACAATTTGATATTCAAATTTATGTTTTTCGTAGCTCATGTTATTTTAATATATTGTACCCTATATCTATTATGTTGTTATCTCGTGCAAAAGCCTTTATTGTGCATAAGCTTTCTCATTGTGTGGACTGCAGAGGTGAGGAGAAAAGTTTGCACAATGAAAAATCTCCACACTCTACATACGACAATGAAAACCAAACTTTTACTTCCTAAAATGATTGAAACCTAATATATAAATTATCAAATAATCTTAATTTTATAAACAAAGTTGAAAGTGCCAATTTATGAAAACAATCATTGTGGAAAATTGTTAATGGGTACATCATGCAATGGAAATCAATGTCAATTCATTTGTAATTTTCCAATCTAAGTGTAACCTATAACCGTAATATGTTAAAGATTATTATAAAAATATATAATAGGATCATTATAAAATAGATATCATGATTTAATATGATTTGTTAGATGTTTGGTTTTGTATTCAAGTGTGTTTAGGTTCATGAATTACAATATGATGAGTTGTCCAAGTTCAATGTTTGTGATTTCTGACTAGGTTCGATTTCGTCGTTCGATGTGAGTAATTTTTACAGATTAAATAATAACAATGTTTTGTCATGTTACATTATGATAACATTTATATTTATATGTGTAAATCAAACTTTTAAGTTTGATATGTAAAGGCCTTTAAGTTTGATAGATGTGTAAATCTTGAAATTAATTGGGTTGAATGTATAAATTAACTCCATTATTGTGCTCCAAGAAAACACAGATTGATTACAATGTAAATTGTAATTACAATGTTTAATCTTGGAAACGACTAATGTCTAATCAACAACTTTCACAATTTGATTTTCAAACTTATGTTTTTCATAGCTTATATTATTTTAATAATTAATATTACCCTATATTTGTGATGTCGTTATCTTGTGTGGGAACTTTCATTATCTAGAAGCTTTCTCATTGTGTGGAGTGTGAGCGTGCAAAGAAAAATCCACACAATGAAAGCTCTCTGCACTCTACACGCAACAATAAAAAACAAAACCTACCTCATGGCCATCATATATTAGATAGTAGTAAAACTCTTGTTGTAAAGCAAAGGTTGATTTTAATTCAACAACAAATGATATCCTAAGAAAGTGAAACAAAATTCAATAAAAGAGGAACACAATATTTTTAAAATTACATTCTCCATTTTTATTATTGAATCCACTGAGTGCAGAGGTGCTTTTGTTCACACACTCTTTCTTCCAGACTCCCTTTATCCGTAAAACACAATAATAGCAATTTGATATTAACTTAATATATCAAATCTTCCTGTGCATATTTCTTCAGCCCCACCACCCCCTTGCTTATGTAAGGAACCTGATTGTCCACATGCCCTTTCTCACACACTTCCTGCACACCCTTTCTCTGCACAACAAAATAGTAGTATTTTGATATTAAATTAATATATTAAAGCTTCATCCGCATATTTGTTCATCGCCCCCCACCCACTTACTTAAGGGATCTGGAACCCCATCAGTTCTAACATCATTTGGCAAAGTAGTAGCAGTGTCGGGCATAATAGTGTCAAAGTAGTCACTCATAGAATGACCACTCACAAAATTAGCCTTTTTTTTTTAATGATTTGTAAGGAACTAACAAATATCAAAAATAAATTTCCCTCCTCGAGGGAAATTATGTCACATCAAACCCCCTTAACCAATGGAAAAATAGGAATAAGATTTCCATAAATTAGAAAAATATTTTTGAATTTACAAGAAGATATAAATATTTAGCATTTTCCCAAATCTTTGGTTAGAATTGCGAAAAAAAACCACAAACTAATCGAAATTCAACGAAATTTGACCATGAGGCAAGTGCTATAGTTCCTGGCAAGGCACAGGCTAACAAGTCTTCCATCTATTTTTGCATATAAACATAGTTCTTAGTCTCCAAACCTATAATCTTTAGGTTTTAAATGAAAACCAATAAACTTAACTCCATTATCACGAGGAATAAAGTTATAAAGAAGAATGAATGTAAATTGACTTTCCTTTCTTCTTGCAAACCATTAAATAAGATATGGATATTCACCTCCATGCTAATTGGACCTCACAATGTTAAGATATGTTTGATATTTTGAACTTGATTGGTTTTGGCAATATTTTAAGACTAAATAAAGCTCTAAATTATAGGGTCAATAGATATTAGGGTGGTAGGTCCTAGGGTGTTATCATTGCCTTAGAGGGTCAACTAAACTTTTTTTTTTCCTAGGAACTAGCTATCTTTTCAAATAATAAATAAAAGGAATATGTGTTGTGGCAATGACTCAACATTGTCAAAGACATGGGTGCACATTCAATCAATGTGGTCAAAAACTCCAAGATGACTATCAATCATGTATTTAGAAAAACTTTCCTTTGAGACAATCTTTTTGTCTCAATCTTGAATCAAGTAGACAAATGGGAGGTTTGCTATCTAATATACAATACTGCCATATCATTGAAGAACGTATCAATGAAGCAAATAGGCTAGCAAAGGAAAGATAAATCCAAAAGGAAAGGGGCTTATGGTTATGGTGTATCGAGCCACCAAACAATGCTCTAATTAATTATTTGCACATTGACACATATAAAACTAGCCTATTGTCATGTGGCAAGTACCATTGGAACCATCATCCTTCATGTGGCATATAATATTATTCAATCCTTCAAATATTTGAACTTAAATGTGATGATATTTGACCTTTGTGCTTGCATGCTCCCAACTCTATTCTCAAGTGCTTTTTTTGTTGTTATATCTTACCTCTTGGTATTGTTGTGGGATAATGGCGTTAAGATTGGATAGACACGAACGGATTAAAAAAATTATTAGTCACGATATTACTTCCATTGCTATGTGTTTTAATTTTGGCTTGTTATAGGATAATGAGGCCTACTAGTGGAACCATTTGCCTTAAACAATACTAGTTTATTTCAAGACATTGATGCACATGGAAGCTATGAGAAATCTTAATTTTTTGATTCTAGGGTAACCATTTACTAAATTACATCGTTGAATGGTTTTTTCTAGTTACTATACAAAATTAGAGGAGTTTGGATAACTCTTTGGAGGTGAGGAATTGGTGGTTTTCTTAGATAAGGCATGTCATTTCTTCAAAGGGGGGAAATATCTCCATAATCTATTATATGGATTCAAGGGATTTGCAAGAGATTAATTGTATTGAAAATCCATGAATAGAACATCACAATAGGTCCTCTCTTTTCAATGATGCTACCAAAATACTTTAAATTAAGAATCAAATTGTAGCACAAGGAGTAAAAATCAAAGGATATTTAGTTACATAAGCATTAATCGACAATGTAAAAGCTTGTTGTAGTCTTCTCCAACATTCAAATCTTAATATTCAAAGATGTGATCAAGACTTGGTCATGATTCTAGGAACCTTAATGATTTCATCCACAACATGGCTAAAAGAACAATAATATGTGCATCAATTTGATGAGGAAATGGAACTTATAAGCCAAGGAGAACTACCAAGTACATGTTTGGAGGACGATGCTAGCTACTATGCTCAAGGATGATTTAAATGTTTTTTTGGACTTCTAAAATTCTAGGCATTTACTATAGAATATATAAAATAAAGAAGCACTGGGTAATTTTGAATAAGGATAAATTTATTCTCTATTTTGGTCCTATCATAGGATTTTGAATGGATTGTGGATATGCTTCTATGTTTTTGTTGGAACTTTACTATGATGTAATATTTGATGTAACATTTGTTGCAATTGTCTTGTACTATAATTTAACTAGTTACTGTTAGTAAGCATAGAGAGAGAGAGAGAGCAAAACTATTATTCAATTTATATATCAAAAGTCCAAATCCTCCCTTTCAAAATACTTAAACTCAATAGCAAATAATAGTAAAGGTAGTAATTGCTACCAACAAACACTAGAGATTGGTGGTAAATTTGGTATGTCTTGTTTAAATGATAATTCATCACTAAATGGAAGATACTTATTTTAGAATATTTTCATTCTTTTCCATTGTAATTAGAAATCCTTCATTATCATTTTTTTATTTAAAGCATCACTGTATATTGTTTCACTACAACATCTCCCCCATACTGGGTTGTAGAGCACCTTTGGGTGCAATTATCATCATCTTCATTTTCATTTGTAACCAAATACCTCACATGCATACTTAACTTGGAAACTAACCTAAACCAATGAGATTTATTGACCTTGAAAATTTGTATAATTTCTAACAAGACAAATTGCGCAATCCATTATGAAGGCAAGATTTATGTTTTTTTGTTCTTTCCATTTTTCAAAACATTCTAAAATAGTTTCACCTTCCCACTCCCAATATTCATTTGCTAGTTCAAATATACATTCCATATATATTTTGAAAAGAGACAATGGATGAATAAGCACAGGGGCTTCACTGGAGGAGAAATACCAAGCCACGTGCATTCATATTGGGGGATATATATTGACGAAAAAATGACATAATATGTTGAGCATATAATAGGGGGTAAAGGGTTTTTATATTGGAAGGTATAAAAAATGGAGCTCAAAGTTAATGAAAAAATATAAAGGGGTATAAAACATGTTAATGAAAAAATGGAAGCTGAAGCTTCGTATTAATGTAATCTTTAAAAGACATATATTAAAAGCGCTTGGTGGTTTTTCTCCCAAAAGGGTTTCCACCTAAAAAATCTGTAGTGTACTATCTTTGATGTTGTGCATTCTTGAATGGTTTTGTTGATTTATGTCTTGATTTGATGTTAATGTTATTTAATTCTTTGAAGATTAAAAATTAACTAATTGAAGTGAAAAACTGATTCACCCCCCCCTCAATATTTCCAACAAGTTGTTGCATGCTACTACTAATGGAAGGCATTCTTATCATTGTCTCTACCATTTTCTTAGTAGCACTAGATATTGGTTTAGTTTCCACTAAACTATTTTAAGATTCAATAGTTCTAGCATCTCCCTCCATTGGTTGTGCAAATGTTTTATTCATCCTGTGCCTTTACTATTTTCCTATCCATGAAAATATGCAATCGAACAATCACAATTAGCTTTAATTTCAATAGAAGGGTTAGAAAAATGTTGATAATTAGATAACCTAACCTTTTTCTTAATTCAACTAAGACATAGAAAGGGTCATACTTCCGAGAAAAAGTCTTTTATAATTTAAATAAATTAAGACGTTTTTGTATGATATCACAAACACTTTTGTTTCTAATCATAAAATAAAGGATCTCACAAGACATAAACATCATAGTTTACTTATTCTTTGAGAGAAATGATTTTTTTTCTACTACTAATCTTTTCTTGGAAACCTATGATTGTGAAAAGCTAGTGAGTGATGAAAGCAGGTAAACAATAAGGTTGGCCTTCGAACCCATAAAATATTATAACAATATGATTTTGGAATAGGTATCAATATCCTATTCTAATTGTTTTGTTGAATTGCAAAATCCTTTTGTATGCCTTAGGAATCCTTTTAGGGGTTCTATTTGTGACTTTGGCATGAATTGGGTTGAAGGAAGAGTTTCACATACTCTAGATAATCTCATATAGGTTTTCCTTGGTATATTATGTTAGTCCATTGTTGCATGTTTTTATCGTGTTCATGTACATCTAAAGTATCTAGTTTTGAGTCTATGCTTCCTCAAGAATTCTGGATAACTAAAAAGGATTAAGTGAAAAAGATATGTTGGATATCTAAATAGGGAAAATGAATGGATAATGTTCAAATGAAAATGGATATTTTAAGCTAAGTAATTGGGAAAGTTGAGTATGATTACATGAGAATTTATCAACACTTACCTTAGCCACATTAATACAACCTCATCTACTTCACTATCATCTAAGTAACTTATTGACAAAAAGTAGGGAAGTCATAACTCCGAATTTAGATGTTAAAATTTTACTATTGACTGGCAATTTTACCTCTGAAATCTTATCTGGGGTTTCTAAAATGTCCTTTAAAAAATGTAGATTATTAATTATGCTTAGTTAAAATATTGTTATTGTAATTCAACTTCTTTAATAACTTTTTCCAATGACCAATAACCCTATCATTCTCCCTCATAATTTAGGTGATATTTGAAGTATTATTTAGTTACTAAGAGGAGAAATAATGTTTCTCTTTCCTAGGTCATAATAATCGACTCAAAACATAAATATTTCAAGGTCAAGATGTGTTAGGCAAAGCGTAGGTTTAATAAGTCTAGAACTTAATAGTCTGAATTAGATAATTCTTGGCTAGTAATAAACTTCAATTTTTCGTTTAAGCTCATGTATATCAATATTTAAATGGGTATTGCATATTATATCCAAACCATTTACTAATGTCTCTTCTTGTTTTTTAGTAGGTACCTTTGCTAAACTACTTCTGACAATTTCCATTTCTAAAGAAATTAAACTTAACAAGAGGTTTGTATGACTTACCTAGTGAAAGTCACGATGACAAGCGAGGTATAATTGTTCCTTTACCTAGGCAAAATGAAATCTAAGCAATTAACCTATGTAAAACAACAGTAAAATGAACCAAATGATGATATGAAAGGGTTAATATTTGATACGATTCTTAATTAAATATGTACTAGGTTTTAATAAACTACTAGTACCTTACATTTATTTAAAATTTATGAATTTGGATTTATGGAGATTATGGTGGGGCCCTTATTTAATGTGCTCATGTGTAGTGATGTATGAGGAATTTCAAACCTTGAACCAGATAATTCTTAACCATTGGATCTATCGGGTGAATGGGACGCATTGAAAACATTGTGCTTTTCACTACACAATATCTAGCACGGTTGTTGATCTCATGCATCCTCGACCATTGGATTCATTGTGCATTTTCCACCCAGTTAATTAAACAACTTTTTATCTGACACAATTGTGCATCATCTAATGCAACAATTGTGGATCATCCAATCCATTGGGTGGATTGTACATTGTAAACTTTTGTACCACTTTCCACCTGATATCATTTGTCGATCAATGATCAATCTCATTCATGACCATGAGATCCATCATGTATAAAACTATGATTTATACAAAGCTCAGTTTACTAGGTGATAAGAATATGCACTATTAATTTGAATAAATATGTATTTATTCAAGAAAAAATAAATACATTTATTCTTTTAGAAGTCATCTATGAACTAGATACAATACATATATTTTCTTAGTGATGGAAAGGGAACATATCCAAACACATCACTATGTGCTAACTCTAAAATTCCCTTAGCCTTTTAGAACATGATAATATCTTACCCGATTCAATTTAACATAAATACAATGTTCACAAAAATCAAGATCTATAGTGAAATTAGACATACCTTCAACCATACCTTTACTATGTAGTGATCAAAGGCCCTTCTCTCCAATGAGCCCTTGTCACTGATGCCATAGCATCATCTTTTACCAAGAGGAAATAGGGATTTTTACTTCTTCTTATCTACACTCGGGTATAATGTAACTGTTACACCCATCACTGATAGTGCTTCCCAACATATTCTATACATTTTTGATCTAAAATCCCCTCACTAATGTCATTTATCTCCTCAAATCATTTAACAAGTTTCTTTTTCAACCACAGTAGTTACACCTACATCACTCATCCTACTAACTTATATTAGGTTTCTTTCCAGCCTTGGGATGTGTAGAACACCAGACACTGTTCTAACCCTTCCATCATTAAGAATTAATTTCACTTTTCCTAGTCCTGTGATCTTGGCTTTCAATTTTCCTCCAAGGAAAATGTCACTTTAATCATACCTCTCATATTCACAAAACCACTCCTTGTAGGGAGTCATACAAAAGATGGCACCTAAGTTGATCAACCATATGCCATTATTTGCACATATGCTTAAAGAATCCAAGTACAAATCCCCACCTTCCATTAAGGAGGTCTTATCTTCTTTGTAGCAACCATCTTCAGAACACTTCCCTTTTTCAACACTTTTGGATCTACAATTCTTCCTAAGATCCTTTTTTCCACATTCCCAACGTCTCTTTACCAATTTTTCTAGAGATTTAAATCTACCTCTAGATTTAGATTTCCCACTTGAGGATTCACTTTTATTTATATCCCATGAATGTCCTCTTATAGATAAGGAATCAATGCTTTAAATTTACATGTTTTTCCACCACAAATCTTCCAACCACAACTAGGAGAACACATCATTAAAACTTGAAGTAGATGCATTATTACCTTTGGCTACAACTAGAATATACCACAAGTCTAGTAAATAGCATAGTAAATTGCCTTAGTCTTATTTCTAAGAAACATTTTTATTATTTGAAAATAATTGTTTTTGTGTTCCATATGATTGCTACTTTTTGAAAGCATTTGTGTGCTATTCATAAATATTTTGCCTCTATGTTCCAATGGTTCAAAATAACACTGCACCAAATTTTTTTCATTCTAAATAATATTAAACACGATTGATTTAGACCTGTTTGAGTTGAATCAAGTCAAACTATCTCCTCTTTCTGTATACCACACACAAATGTCTAATTGCAAAACACAAGACATCCAAGAAAAAACAAAATCATCGTCTTCTATGTCCCCTTTTTCATATGGAAGCACCAAGAGTAGAACCTAACACGTGTCATCCAAAATTCATGTTTCATTTGTTTGTATGTTAACTTTGACATAGTGGTGCATGTAATTTAATGCAAAAGGATCACCTTGTAAAATTGTGTTTGAGAAATTTTGCACCATAATGCAACATAAGCAACCCACATCATATTCATGTTGTGTTAGATGACAAATGCATTGAAATGAGCTTTCACACCAAGCACCCTTGAAATTTGCATTCGTTTAAGTCCTTATGATGAAATCTTGGCTTCTATTGGTGTCCATTGTTGTTCAATTAATGCATGCCACAAAGCATCTACGTTGCCTTTAGAACCGTGAATATCTACCTTTTTTTGCAAAAGAGTGGCTCAAAATGTCCAATGAGGGGATTGTCATCATGAAATGATATGTCATATGTGTGCATGTATACAGATGAATTGAAATGCAAGCATGTCCACTTTTGTGTCTTTGACCAAATGTTTATTAGTATGTTGAGCCAATTCGACAACCAATGTATGCAAAAAATGTCTCCCAGAGTCCCCTCTCATTAGTTGGGTGCTCAAGTGAAATAGACAATGACATACGTTGAAGATAAACCTTAGGATCATTGACATTATGCATTTCCATCAATGAATATACATTTCACTCATTTATATATGACAATAATGCTTCATTACAATTATTTTGCAAGCAAAGCCTGAAATGTTGTATTATCCCTTGTCTCAACTCTATATAAGTATATCTATTATGCAAAAACATTCATAAAGAATCAAATAAGCAATATCCAACATAAAAAATGAAGTTGTTTATACGAGTCAAGTGGTGTTTCTCCAAAACAACATTAATATCAAGTTCTTCCTGCACACCAATTTTTTTTAGTTCAGTCATATGCTTGTCTCCATATTTCTATTTTTTTTGTGCCTCAAGCACATCCATTTGTTGTGTTTTTCTTTTTTCTATCTACGCACTATATGTAGCATACCCCTTTACCCTCCCAAAGCACATACTAAGGGTAGAAGGAGGTGTTACTATCATTGACCCAACCTCCATAGACCTGTTATGGAAATGGGGTCTTACAAATTTGTCATTATTCAAACTCCTCAAAACTTAAAATAAACATCGCCATTAGATCCAACTCATTGAGAGATTTTTGGTAGTATAATTTTTTCCTCAATCTAACTCCTCACCATTTAAAGTTTCGGACAATAACCTCCTACCATGTCATCGAGTTTTGTCGCGAGGCATTCCTCATTATGCTATGTCATCATCCTAATTGGTCCACCCCTTGGCATATATGTGTGTGTGTGTGTGTGTGTGTGTCTGTCTCTGTCTCTCGATATATATATATATATATATATATATATATATATATATATATATATATATATGAGGCATTCCTCATTATGCTATGTCATCATCCTAATTGGTCCACCCCTTGGCATATATGTGTGTGTGTGTGTTTGTCTCTCTCTCTCTATATATATATATATGCACATGCCCCCGTGATCGATCAATGGTGTACATCCATTGGAGGGATCGATGGCCTAGATTAAACGAGGGGCCCCCACTTGCTAAGATCATTGTCTAAATTCCTCGAGATAGAACCCCTCATCTGTCACAAATTGGGAAATTTCTCCATTCCCCTAAACAATTTACCCTGGGAATTTCTTGTTATCCCTTTTTAGGGTAACATCAACATCAGGGTGACATCATTCCCTTGTCATGCCAACATGTCTTGGAAAAATTTCCTTGCGCCTTTTCTCATTTCCTTGCTTGTAAAGTCATCGAGGTGATGTCAACATTGGGGTGACATCACTTAAATGTCATGATGACATCACGTTATCCATGTGGCCTCCTTTGGGAGTGGCACATGTCACCTATTTTTGGGTCACTTGTCCCCATCAAAGGGACAAATTTAGCTACCACATGGCGCCATGTCAACTTGGGTCGACGTCAAAGTGCATGTGGTATGGATCCCACCAAACTCTTACCTTTGCGCACAATTAAATATCCATTAACTATCGTATCATTTCCTGTTTCGCAACATCAATACCCTAGGATGTAAATATCTTGGGGGTTTTACTCAGAGCATAAGTTGTCATGATTTTAAATGGCCATGGACGAGGATTTAATGTGATGGAAACAACTCCCAGTTGCATGAACCCTCTCCACCAACGCCAATGCTAACATATGATTAAGGATTCTTCATGTGGCTCCCAATATATAATATATATTATACTATATATATATATATATATATATATATATATATATAATATATATTATATCTGCGTGTGTGTTATAGAGGCTGGAACCTTTCATAGAAATGTTAATAAACAAGAGAGTTATCCTTGTGAGCTTCTATGGCATTGTCTCTCTCGAGCTTGCATTCAATATAAGCTCTCTCTCTCTCTCTCTCTCTCTCTCGATAATATATATATATATATAATATATCATGAGATTACCATTACATGCCCAGATTTGTTATTCACATCGTTTCTATACCATAACTTAATCAACCACAAAGATTACACATATGTTGTATTCATGCAATTATTCTAAGTTTAAGCTTAAGAAATAGACACAAGAATTAGAGCATTCCTTAGAAATTTCACTAGAGATCAACATTATAGGAAAATACATTCCTTAGCATTAATATGAATTTTACCCTTACTCAGAAAATACATAAGACATCAACACTACATATTCCTACAGGAAATCATAGTCCACACATTCATAATGGCATTTAAATAGCACTACAAGTATACATATAATAATCACTTGTATGTAGAGAAAATAAACACTTATCTTATGTTGAAGGACCTGGAAACTAAGATTGGGAAACTCTTCGCCCAACCTTAGATTGTCTTGCACTGCCATCTTTCTTGCATTTAATCAACCCCGAGCCAAAGTTTAGAACTTGAGGAAGATTGCTCGAGGGAATAAAACCAATGCTACTAGCTGAAATGGGGTCTCTAAAGGTCAATCCACCTCTACCCACCAATTAATTAGGAAGTCAAATACAATGAACAAGGATTTTTTTTTCTTTAGTGTTCTCAACGGTTCTCCATTGTTACACCACGAGGCTTTTTAACTCAATCAACATCAATATAAGGGCTCTTTACAAGAGCAAGGATTCATAGCTCGATTCTAGGTGAGGAGTTTCATTCTAGCATGGGAAGGTTATCAGCTAAATAAGCTAATGTAGGAGCATAAAAACCACTTCTCTAAGTAGTTCATCAACGAGAGAAAGCACCAATGTTATCGGCTCCAAGGCTACACTTGGTGGTTCATCATCCACCCCAAGTACCCATGTGTTTATCTACTATCCAATAGGTTCATTAATCCATAAGCTTCCCAGTGGGTTCATCAATGTTAAAGAAAGCCCCTTCTAGTGGGTTCATCAGTCTTAAAGTAAGCCCCTTGTAGTGGGTTCATCAGTCCTTAGGAAAACTACTGCTTCAATCTACAATATTCCCAATGGGTTCATTAGTCCTAAGGAAGGCCACTTGTGAGGATCCATCATAGGGTCCTCTAACTAAACTAAATTTATTTAATTTCAACACAATAAGAAGGGAAATAGCTTATTTATAACTCAACATTTATTTGATGAAAATGTACAATTAAAAATTATTTACAACATATAAGAATTTCATTGCAACAATTTACAAAGTAATCAATAAAAGGAAGAATATATGTTCCAATAGCTTGGTTGAGATGCTCCTGTCTCTGTTGGGATGCTCCTCTTGGCTACCCCACTGAATTTACATCTTAGTCAACTAGGAATGATTTCCTAGCCCAGGGAACCTCCACAAGTTCCCAAGCCCTCCGAGCCCAAGTCCAACCCGTTGTAGTGTGTCCAAGTTTAAACAACACTCTCCAATAGATCCAAGTTTGAATTCTCTCGTTTATCTCTCCATTCTCTCCCTTCTCTTTCTCCACATTCCTCCCCCAAAACAAAATTCTCCAAAACCAAAACCAAGACCAAGGATCTCTCCCTCTCTCCTCTCATCCTCCTTCTCCTTTTATGTCCCTTCCTCCCATCCACCTCAACCACATATCACTAATGTCATGGCTACCCCCTCATCCTTTCATTTTAGTATCCTTGAATTTTCTTACCATATATTATTCAAAGTAGATTTGAGAAGACACCTTGGGATATGAATATTTAATTTGAAAATAAATTGGAGAAGACCATATCTTTTCAAAAGTAGATTTGAGATGACACCTTGGAATACAGATATTTAATTTGGAAATAAATTTGACAGGACAATATCTTCTCAAAAGTAGATTTGAGAAGACACCTTGGGATATGGATATTTAATTTGGAAATAAATTGGAGAAGACCATATCTTCTGAAAAGTTGAGAAGACACCCTGGGATATGGATACTTAATTTGGAAATAAATTGGAGAACACCATATCTTCTCAAAAGTAGATTTGAGAAGACACCTTGGGATATGGATATTTAATTTGGAAATAAATTGGAGGAGAACATATCCTATCCAAAATTAAATTTGAGAAGACAACTTGAGAATTGAATAATAACAATAATAAAAGTTATTCAAGTAAAATAAAATTACAGTTTCACAAATGTAGGTATATACCAATATTTCTTAATAATTATAAGTCAATATTTTCAGGTTAATTAAACAATAATAAAAATTAGCATGATAGGATCAAGTAGGGCATTACATACACCCCTCCTTCAGAAAACTTCGTCCCGAAGTTAGAGTGAAAAAGATACAAGGAGTTCGAAAGAAGTTTGACAATAAAGGAAAAATAGAGAGAGAGTCATAGTAGTCAAATTAAGTAAGTCAGACAACGATACCACTTCCGATCATAGTCTCCAACTAATCTATATCCTCCTATCCTTTCTAACCTATTTTTGCTCCCACCCTATCCATCCTCTGCTGCTATATACTATGGAATCAACTATACTGATCTAACCACTAATAAAACGAATATGGCAGAAGCATTGACTATATCGACCTAACTTCCCCAGCAGGCAACTAGCAATCATCATCACACGTCTAGGGGAGTGTGTCCATCAATGCCCTCCCACGATTCCAGGTCTGAAGGTTACATGGTTGGAAATGCCTCCACCCCTCCTCACAACTAGGGTCAACACCCTAATATGGACCACATTATAGTGTTGGTTGGATACTTGTCATTGAATAATCCAGTCAAGTGGTCTTGTCACCTACCATTTACATTTTATCCATGTCATGAGAGTGCATATCAAGTAGATACAAAATGTAATAGAACAATGAACATCATACCATTCCTCATTGGACGTCTTGACATTCCCCATCGGAAGAGTAGATCTTGGTTATCATATAGTTCTTTCTAATGATTCTGCAAGTTAGTTCTCATTCATGCATATACATAACAAAAAAATATATATAGATAAGTGATCTTAAACATCATGTTATTAAGTCTAGCCTCCACGTGTCAATTTTGTACTTCATACTGGAAATAAATCTTACATTAGATAAATAATAATTTTGCTAAGTCATTCATTAGATAGATTATATCCACTTAAGCCATACACGAAACACTAATAACTCTGATAAGTCATACATTAGATCAATCATAACCAAGTAAGTCATACATTAGGTCATACATCAAACATTTCAATCAACAATACCTAATCCATATAATGATTTATATAAGTAGTTTCACCTATCCAACAAAATGCATCATTATTACATAGCGTTCATAAATAAATAACATGGAACTAAAAATAGATCCTTAGCATTGGTAGCTATTTAAATCACAATAGACATCACAGATGCTCAAAAAGTGAGGGGTAGTCACGACGTATAGTCTCTGCATCCTCCCATGTAGAAGATCCTGGGCTATACTTGTCCCACTAGACCTTAACCTGGTCCACCATGCATTGTCTAAGTTATCGAACCCTATTGTCCAATATGCACAATGATTCAACCATTATGGTTCCCACGTCCGAGACCTGCAATTCCCTCCAATCCACTTTGTGAGGTTCATAAAAAATATAATGTCGTAAAATAGATACATGAAAAACATCATGAGTTTTATGCAAATGCGGTGGCAGTACAAGACGATAGGAAACTGGTCCAATCTTCTCCTTGATCCTAAAAGGTCATATAAACCGAGGTGACAACTTTGTCCCTTTCCCAAACCGAATGGTGCTTTTGTTGGTTCGGATACAAATAAAAACTTGGTCTCCTACTTCATAACTTTGATCGGTCCTATGTGAATTAACATAACTCATCTGTCTATCTTGTGCTTCCTTTAACCTTTGTCGAATCTATCTTACCTATTCCTCCATTTCTTGAACTAATTCCGACCCAAATATTACTCTGTCCTCCAACTTTTCCCAACTCAATGGCGTCCTACATGGCCTCCCATTTAGAGCTTGATAAGGAGGCATCCCGATTGAACTGTGGTAACTGTTATTATAGGAAAACTCTACCAATGGTAAGTACCTTTCCCACTGAGTCTAATTATTCATGATGTACATTCTAAGCATGTCTTCCATAACCTAATTTAGTCTTTCAGTCTTCCCATATGTTTCTGGATGATACGCAGTGCTCAGGTTCAACTGAGTCTCTAGTGCTGACTACAAACTTGTCCAAAACCTAGATGTAAATCGGGAGTCTCTATAAGAAATGATCTTTGTGGGTAACCCATGTAGTCGAATAACTTCACTTATAAAAAGTTGTGTCACATCAGTAACATCGTAAGTGTCTCTCGCTAGGATGAAATGAGCACTTTTGGTCAACTTATCAACTACAACCAATATAACATTGTGCCTTTGTGAAGTAAGTGGAAAACCCACAACAAAATCCATAGAAATTACCTCTCATTTAGGCATAAGGATGTCATGTGGTTGTAGGATTCTTGCCTAATGGCGATGATCAACCTTCACTCGTTGACATTCAAGACATTTGGCGATAAACTGGACTATGTCATGCTTCATGCCTGCCCAAACGAAGAGTTTATTCATGTTCGCATACATCTTCTTTACTCCAAGATGTGCATAATAGAGTGCTCTATGTGATTCTTGAAGGATGGTTCTTCTTATACCCCCTTCCTTAGGTATGTAAATTCTCCCTTGAAATCTCAATAGTCCATCTGGTTCAAGGACATATCCCTCAAACTTTGGTTCTATTTGCTTCCCACTCTGGAGTGCTAATATAACCTTCAGATATCAACTATCTTCAAAGAGTTTCTCCAACACACGATCCCTCAAATTGACCCTCAAAGGTACTAGGGAGAAAGTTCGTGGCCTCCTACTTAGTGCATCAACCACCACATTCTCATTTCCCGTAATGTATGAGATCCCAAAATCATACTCACTCATGAATTTGCTCCACCGCCTTTGTCTGGCATTCAAATCCATTTGAGTGAAGAGGTGCTTCTAGCTTTGATGATCCGTTCTTAACTCAAATCTTCTCCCAACGAGGTAGTGTCTCCACAGTTTCAAAGCTAACATCATTTCTGCCAACTCTAAGTCATGGGTAGCATACAACTCTTCATGTTTCTTCAATTTTCTAGATGCGTAAGCTATTATTCGTCTTCTTGCATCAATACTGCTCCCAATCCTTGCTTCGAAGCATCGATGTAGACAAGAAGTATTTTTCCATGTTCGGTACTCGAAGGATCGATGCACTAGCTAGTAACCTCTTTAGTTTAGTGAATCCAGTGTCACATTCATATGTCCATTCATACATGGCCCCTTTTCGCTGTAATGTGGTGATGGGTTTTGAAATTCTCGAAAATCCTTCCACAAACCTGCAATAATAACCTACTAGCCCCATAAAACTACGCACCTCATGAGCATTTTTCGGTACTGGCCAATCCATTATGGCCTTTACCTTTTCCGAGTCAACTGAAATCCCTTCTCCTAAAATGATGTGCCCAAGATAATGAACTTTCTTATGAAAGAAGGAACTTTTTTGACAATTTTCCATACAATTGATTTTCCCTTAAGTAAGTCAATATAACCCTTAGGTGCTTTTCATGCTCCTTTTAATTCTTGGAATACACAAGAATGTCGTCCAGTAAGACTTGCACAAATTGGTCTAAATACTACCTGAACACACCATTCATGAGGCTCATGAATATTGTTGGTGCATTGGTCAAACCAAATGGAACAACTACGAACTCGTAGTGCCCAAACCGAGTTCTAAATGCGGTTTTTGAGATGTCACCTTCCTTAATCCTCAATTGGCAGTATCCAGATCATAGATCGATCTTTGAAAAAACTGATGCTCCCTTCATTTGATCAAATAGGTCATCTATTCTAGGTATCAGGTACATATTCTTTATTGTGCCTCTATTCAACTCCCTATAATCTATGCATAGCCTTAAGGAACCATCCTTCTTCTTGACAAGAATCACTTATGCACCCCAAGGTGAAATACTAGGTCTGATAAATCCCAAGTCTAAAAGCTCTTTTAACTGCATCTATAACTCACAAAATTCTAGAGTTGTCATCCTATAGGGTTTCTTGGATATTGGTTATGCACCAGGTTTTAGGTCGATTATGAAATCGATCTCCCTTATAGGAGGTAATCCAGGCACTTCCTTAGGAAAAACATCCTTGAATTCTAATAAAATTGGGTGTTGATCTAGGGAGGGTCCTTTCTAGTCACTTACAACCTCGACCACATATAGTTTGCAACCTTGTCAGAGACAATGTTTTACCTTCATCATGGATATAAATCATAGGGGCACTCCTCTCTTGATACCACAAATCTCAATTGACCTACCTTCATCATCTAAACAAATCACCTTCTTTTTGAAGCAGTCTACCAAAGCTCAATGAGCTTCTAGCCAGTCCATTCCAATAACTACATCGTACATCCCCAATGCTGTGACATATGCCTTCAACTTAGTCATACACTCCCCGAGGTTCACCTGACATTGGTCAACACTAGGTTCTATTGCTTGTTTTATCCCAAAAGCTATCTCAACTTGCTTAAAGTCATCATGCTCATAGGCTGTCAACCCACATTTTTCTAATACAACAAGTGAAATGAAACTATTTGTAGCACCAAAATCAAACAAAACGTTTAAATTTTACTTTGTTTATCGTACCTGAGGTTTCTACCATGGCAGATTGGTGTTCAACTTGTTGGTTATCAATTGCTGCATATATTCGATGGTGGCTACTTGCTCCCCCCATTGGTGCTTTTCCTTCTCTACGGTTGTTACTAGTTTGCAACTCAGGATAGTCGGGCTGGTAATGGGGTTCCCCGTATCCCCAACAAGTGATGCATGGTAGAATCTAAACATAATGTTGTGGAGTTCTTTGGAAAGAGTTCCTTCCATTGGGACCCTTGCCCCTACTTTTTGCTCCTAGCCTACGACCTTGATTTGCATGAGTCCTTGAAGCTGCAGGTGAAGCTGCACTGGTAACCATTGAAATTCCCATTGCCAGTGCTCTGGGTACAACCCTGTTTCCATATGGTGATGGCCTCAAGCTTCCTCCCCTAGAGAATGTGCGAGGGGCCTTCCCCATAAACCTTGGTTGTTGTGGAAAAATGGTTTTGTTTCCACCCTTTAAGTTTAAGTGCTCTTCAACATAACGAGCGTATTCCACAACTTCTGCAACTAAGGATTGTTTCCACATCCGTACCATTTCCCTAATATTAGGGTTCAATCCATAAATAAAACGGTCTGCTTGGCGCTGATCAGTATCCATGTAGGAGACATACTTGACAAATTCCATGAATCTAATCTCATATTCTTCTACCATACGATTTCGATTTCATTGTACCAAAGCATGGAAGGCTCCTACCCATTGTTCTTCATAATATGCTGGTAGGTAGTTTTCCCTGAATCTCTCCTCAAATAACTCCCAAGTAACTATGTCTGGAGTGAGGTGTAGTTGACGCTCTAAGTTACCCCACCAATTCAGAGCATTATCTCTGAGTTGGAATATTGCTATTTTAGCTTTTGAATTGGAAGTATAATCTCTTAGTGCGAAACACCTTCTCATTCCTTCTAACCAGGCTTCTGCTCATTTGTTGGCATGACCTCCAGTGAAATCTGGGAGCTTAATCTTTTGGAGCTCCCTAGTAATGTTCTCGATTTGAGGTCCTCTATCAGAGTCTCTTGATCCCTTGAGATTGCCCAACCCTGATGGAGGGTGCTCCACTTCCACTTCATTTGTTTGGTGCCCTATTAAAGTCTCATTAATTGCTTCTAGGGAATGCAAGATGACAGCTAGCTCTGGTGATGATAGTGGGTTATTTGTAGGAGTTCCTAGTGATGATCCTCCTTGACCTTGATTTCCTTGCGTCTTCACAATTTTGAATTGTTAAATTATCTGTTCCATACGAGACTTATTGATGCAACTTATGACTCACACACATGTATATAAAATGAGAGGCATACTTTTTTTGCTTTTACTATGGTCATAAATGAGCAGTATTAATACTAGGCAGATCCCCAAGGATCTACTAAGTCTTCTCATGTGTGAGCTCTACATAACCTGCAAATTTTCCATTGATACTAGTTAGGTTACTAATGCAATGTACTTGTCAGTCGCACTCTAATGCTATATTAACACAAAATTACTTTCTTTAGTAACCATAGTTATTTATTTTATTTTATATTAAAGTTAATTAATAAATTGGTTTAATATATTCAAATAATTAAATTAAATACTAATGTGAATAATACCCTTTTAGTCATGTCTTCCTTCTATGGGCTTAGTTGCTTCTTCCCAACCTTTATACTATGTTTTAAAATCATTTATTTCCATTTTATGAATCTTAAGATTTCCTGGAGGTTATATAAACAATTGGTCCTTGAAGGAAGGTTTGGCAAATAACCATGAATGTATGTTGTATTTTTATCCATCAATTGACATCATAGATCAACACCAAGTGGTTATTTCAAATTATACTAATATGACTCCTTCACCCTTTCAAATCCCAATCATTCTTAACTGATGATAATATAAAAGAATATATAACACATTGAAATAGTATGAAAGTTACTAAATTCCTCTAGATGATATATGACTAGAAACAATTTTATGTCTATTGCAATTTAATTTTACAAATAATTGTATCATATTATCATAAATTTATGTCATAACTGAACATATCTATTATGGTTTATCACTTTTATTTATTTTTTATAACATCTAAGCTTCATCTTATGTTAAAACCGTTTATTCTTATGTTAAAACCATTAAATCATGACTTCCTCTTTAATATAGATTCTAAAAGCAATTTCAACTAGAGTTAAATATTATGTGTAATTCAAACCTAAATGAATATGCTTTGACTTTAATATAATATTCTCTCCACACACATATATTTCAATTAAATTTATTTAATTTGCTTTAAATAATAATAATTTTGATATAATATATATATATTTTTAAATTATGGTCATATTAATAATAATAAATATATAATAATTACAATTATTAAAGATATATCACATATATTAGCAAATCATAAAAGTAATAAATGGAAAATATGTAAATCCTCTTTCCCCGCACAAGATTTTATAAAAATAATTCAAAGTTAAAAACATGAAATATTAAATGATAAACTGAAAACCTATAACTAATATATAGACAAGTTACCTTGTTAAAAGGTTAATATTATCTATTTTAAAATTATTTTGATTAAAGTGTTATTTATTTATTTATATAAGTGGTCAAATTTACTCTAAAATTATTAT
>APFE031178186.1:289738-306423 GCA_000404065.3 Pinus taeda | reverse complement strand
AGAAGGATGGAAAGAAGCAGATAGGATGTTGGAAGGCCTTGGCCTAAAACAAAGCTTCCTTTGGAAGCCCTATGACTCTAACAACTTTATATCCTTGAGAAGGCAGAAATGCAAGCTCTCTAGCTATGAGCATGAGAGCATGTTCCACATTCTAGGACATGCTAGCCAACCGAAGTGGAGAAGAAACACACTAGAAGAGCCTGTGTCTCAAGAAGAGCTAGTTGAAAGGGCTATAAGGCATTTATTAAAAATGGCTGACTTGGAATGTCCTTCTCAGGTGCTTTCTCTGCCAAATCCTCAAACAGGAGCAGCTGCTTCATCCTCTGCAACACAACAAGAGGCAGTGCAAACTACAAATCAAGGGCAGAGCAAGGGAAAGGATAAAGTGATGGAAGAGCCAGAGGACCAACAGGGCCAACAGGGCCAACAGGGAACAACAGGGCCAACAGGGCCATCAACAGCAGCCCCAGCAAGAACAACAACAAGCAGACCAACAGGGTCAGGAGAAGCAGAAAGGAGAGGCCTAGGCAGCTACCCAAGAAAAGACAACACCAATGGCGCCTCCTAGACAGGATTCCAGAGTAGACTCCTCCATCCTCCAAACCCCTCAAAGGGAGGATATTAGCAGAAAAAGAGAGAGGGAAACTCCCCTCACTGAAACATCAGAGAAGAGACAAAGGCTAAATCCCTTCTCAGAGGAGGAGATACCAAGTATGGAGGCTTCTGCCAGCTCCATGCAGCAGGAGCAAGATAAGGCAGCATTAGGAGAGGTGAGCTCCTCAGGGCAGCAGCAGGGGACAGCTGCAAGTATAAAAGAACAATTCAAAGAGGCCAAACGAAGGAGTGAGCCAATAAAAATTCGGCTCTACAATCACCTGTTAAACATGGCTCCTGCAAATCAGCAAAGGCTCATGTCTGCATTTGATGTGCAAGAAGGCAAGATGACCATGAGCCACTTCACTCCGACAGTGCAGCAACCACAAACAGTTGCAGACTATATCAGGACTAATTTGGAAGTCCTGTCAAAAGACATCCACCCCATAGATCAGATCGAGCTTCACAAACAGACGGGTGAGATGGTCTATGCCACCTTGGCAGACAAGACCTTGATCAATTACAGGCTGCAGAATAGCCTAAACAACACTGCAGCACAGCTTGAACTGGAGAAGGCATCCTCTCAAGCTAAAGATAACAGAATCAAGGCATTAGAGGAAATAATCATAGAGTTTGGGCATGACCCCAATGATGTTAATGTTGTACAACAAGTCCTTAAGCTGAGGGATGTAGACATGGCTGCAATAAAGAAGAAATTGAAGATCCCCCCAACTCTCCACCCACAGACAGATGAGGTTGCCCAGCAGAGGCAAGAAAAGGATGCAGCTTCCTTATTGATGACATTATACAAGGAGCTGATAGAAACACAAGAAAAGCTGCAAGATACAGAAACCACATTGGAAGCAGCATTGCAGCGGAGGGAGGCAGGGCAATCTTCCAAGCCGCCTACAAAAGCAATAAACCTTGAGGAAACCCCTCAAGATACTGTCCCTCCAAAGCAACAAGTACAGCAGGATGCTCCAGACACCACAACACCAACCACCTTAGCACCAACAACAGAGCAGGCTGAAAGCCTGGACATGCAGAAGTTGAGGCACGAGATACAGGTGCTGGAGGCTCAGATGTCAGAGCTCAGCCAAGCCCAGGACAGCCTAGCAAAGATAAATGAAAAATATGACAAATCAAAGCAAAATGTGGCTGAGAGGGAAAGAGAAGTGAAAGCTCTGAAGAAGAGAATTGCAGAGCTAGAAAAGGAGCTCAGTTTTGATAAAGTTACAGCAGAGCTCAAGAAAGTTATCTAGACCACCATTGGACAATCAATAACCAACCAATGGGAATATATTGAGGCCATATATGAGCAAGTGGCACTCATTAGTAGAGCACGAAAAGAATTGCAGAGAACAAGGGCGTCTCTAGGCAATATGCCTGAGATTGCCCCCAAGATGATAGAAGTGCTCAATTACAGGACAAGTTCACAGCTGGTAAGAATGGGAATTGGAAACAGGACTGAAACAATCTCTTTAATCAAAAGAGTCCTGACAATGAAGAACCTAACTCAGACCCTGGACAGAAGAATTCAGGATATGCAAGCTGACATCAATAAATTCCAGAATAGGTTCATGGCTTTGCAGGACAGAGGGCTCCCCAGGTTATTAGAATCAGGAAAATTACTCTCACATGAGAAATATGTCAAGAGAGTAAGCACTTTTGTAGCAACACAGATTGCTGAAGCACCAAGCACATCTTCAGTAGCAGGCCCAGTAACAGGGAAAATTCTTTTTGATAGATTAGATAATTTGTTTTTTATTAGAAATGAAGTCACACACTTATTTGATGAGCCCCCTCACTTTTATAAGTATACAGAGGCTGATGAGACCATGGGGTCAATTTTGAAGCATCAGTTGCCTCCACCAGATACATGGCAGGAATTAATAAGATTACTTTTAAATCAAAGTTAAGTAATCACATCTTTCTCTTCAGCAAAAAGTTTGCATTGCATGCACAGCTGGACAAAAGATACATCAGCAGGTATGAAGACACTGAGCCAACTCAGCATAGGTACTCGGCCGCAACAACAGCATCAGCAAGCACAGGTGGCAGGGCCAAGGAGACACAAAAAGTGACAGCTGCACAGCAAGTCATTCAGCAGTTATGATAAAGCTGCTCAATCGACTCCGTGAGCCCCAAAGGTCAATATTACTCTGACGGGAGTTAAGAGATTTTATAATTCATTTAAGATTGTAATTACTTCTCATCTACAAGCCATGTACGAGTGTAAGAAGATATTTTCCTCTCAGATGACTCAATGCCTGAGATATTTTTGTATTAGACTTCTATATATTCCCCCTCACATTTTTTAGCAGGGGTTGGACTCTGGATGTAAGAAATCTCTTGATATCTCTTCTGTTACTCTTATGTTGTAAATTCTCAGACAGCTAATACAAAGGATGATGGGATTTCTCCAAGCATTGTGTCTCTTGTTCTCTTGATGGTGTATGGCTCAAAGTTGCAGGATTCTTGTGTATTCCATGGCTCAATAAGTTTTCTCGTTACTCTCTGTTACATATATGTTTGCTATACTTTCATATATTGTTCATGCTCTCCATGTATTCAATATCTAAATGGCCAGGAAAAAGAATAGTCCCAAGATTTAATCTTTGATTACCCTGAGCTCAATCCTAGCTATTTCATATGTTTTCCTCAGTTATGGTATCGAAAGAGTAATTCTTCAGTGCTACCTTTAATACTATATCATCACATTGCTCTGTTATTTCAGGAATTCAAGTAATTGCTCCTAAATAATAGACCTCCTTCCCACTACCCAGCTTAGTAAAGAATCTTTAATTGCTCTTTGCTAGTTGTTTTCCATTCCACTGTCACAATTTACAGTTTGTTTTATGAAATACACACAGGCCCTGTAATTCCAGCTGCACTAGACCAGGATTTCAAGGAAGCAAAAGTTACAGACCCCATTGCCCAATGGATTAGTGTCATCTGAAGATAACGCTCCAAAAACTATCAGAAGCATCCTCCCAACCAAACATAAAAAACAATCAAACATTCACTTCATAACTAGCCTAAAACTTCATTAAAACAGTGACAAACCTTACAGAGAGATCCCTCTCTGATTACAGTTGGGCTAGAAGCTGTAGTCCAAAGATTGGTTAGTGGTTACCCCGACCGTATTCCCTTGGGAGTCATAGGGAACAACCTGGGTGTTAACACTACCCACTACATCCAACATGCTCATGGTGATGGGTGTGGTGGCCTCCTGCATGACTACTGATAGAGGGAAAGGGAGAAGTGGTAGTTAGTTCTAGTGTAGTGAAGGAGGTGGGAAGGATAAGCCAGGAGGGTTGATGGGACAAAGAAAGGAGGATGCAGATTATGAAAACAACCAGGGTGGTGGAAAGAGCATAGTTGATACAGAAGGAAGGAGAAACAACGCAGCAAGCCAAGGAAGCGACCAGGAAAGACCTATACACACCATCTCCGAGTATGTTAACTGGCCTTACAAGCCTTATGAAATTCTTTCTGTGCTATTGCATGGCAGGTGGGTGAGGGAACAAACCAGTGAGGGGACTTGGGGAAAAGGCTGGGGAGACCACTACATGATGGGAGGGATGGGAAATGGGTCTGAGCTAGAGACAAGTGCCGAGAGAGATAAGAGAGGTTGGGACCTTAAGAAAACACCTGCAATTAAGCAGGATAGTTGGATTACCAGGGATGGAGGGAAGAATATAGATAAGCGTAAGCGTGGGATGGAAATTGGGTGTGGCAGCGAGGAGTGAAAGAAGAATAGGACAGAGGGGCGAGGGAAGGTTATGCGAATGGGAGTGATGGTAACTTGGCTCGATGGGCTAGCGGTAAGCCTCATAAGCATAATTTGAGTCGGACACTAGGATATTACCCCTGGAAACAGGGGAGGTGTTTACAGGAAAACCAATGTCCATTCAGAGCTACTAGTCCCACTAAGACATGTATCTATCTTAGAAATAAACAATTTAAAGTTACTTGTGTTTTCCATTATGAGAGATAGGTGAGAGAGAAGTAGAGAGTACCAACCCTAGTTTTTCGCTTGGCTCCTCACTTGTTTCCTCTCTCCTTTGATAGAGCTTTCGCCACTCCTTTCTCACTTGTCCCTCTTCAAACAACACCTATAGAGTCAAAGTAGCAAAATACCATCAAAGCATAGAGATCTATAACCATAAGAAATATAGGATCAGATGTACATTAACCATACAAATGAATACACAAATACAAAATTCAGAGATATACAAGTATATGGAGGAAAACTCAAATATCTTTATTGATAGAAGTAGTAGAACAGAGGATTACAACCTAGCGTTCTGATCTAGCACCATCCTCCTAGCATGAAAGCCCTCTTCACCTCATGAAAAGCTAGATCACCTAACAATACAATGTTTCAGAGAGAAGGCAACAACACTTCCTTACAAAATACAAAATTCCAACCCGTGGATCTCTAGGATGAGGGATCCATATATATATGTTTGCAGGTGGGTGAGTTAGCTTCTCAGATTTTGATTAGTGTCATTTCACTGATAGTTCTTGGTTCCACTTGGAGGTTTCATGATCTCTTACTCATCCCTGGGTGAATTCAAAGAGGCAAGTGTCATATGAGCAGTTTGTAGAAGATTCCCTTGGTTTCCACCTAGAAAAATGCCTCTGCCATTTGTCTGCTCTCGCTCATCGCACCCTACAGAAGGGCTTTTCAGTATGCATCACACCCTCTATGTGTAATAGGTGAGATTCATTGCACCCTCAGCATGGAGCAGTCTGTATGGTCTAGTTTTGACAAGTTCTAAGTAGTTTTTCAGGGAGAACTGCTGGGAAATGATGTAATCAGTTGAGCTTGTTCCTTTAGAGTATGAGAAAACACTTTTAGGGGTTTAGAAGCCCTTGTTTTATGGAAATATGTGATTGGGTTTGTAGTGCCCAAATATATCTATAACAATTTCCATCTAAAGCATGAGGTCGTAAATCTTTTGATGTCGGGTGAAATGCTTTATCATGAGGATCTGAGGTTTTTCGAACTAGAAGGTGACCTGTAATAAGATACAATACAATAAATTATCTTCATAACATTTTCATGATCTAGCTGAGGCAGACATTCCCATGTTCAGCTTTATAAATTCATTTTCATGTACATAGGACAGGCGATCGTCTGTGTGGCAAACTGATGATTCTGGTAGAGCCATCATCCCTTAGCTTGGATGATTATCTGTGCAACTATGAAGTATATTTGATGTCTTTATTTTCTTGATTATATCAAAGCCTGGATGGATGAAACTAGATTCGGGGTCTTCAAACTCATTCAATTTTCTCTCGAAGTACAAGTTGATCCATGTGAAAAGATGTTCTGGTGTCGAACATGGAAAGACATCACCTGATTACTAGCCAATGATGTAAACTGTTAATAGGCACGAGAGGAATCACCGCTAATGATAATGACCCTCAAGGTACCGTAGTAAAATTCACGTGGTGTGAATACATGAGTCGATGTTGAACACCACGTAAAATATTTTGGTTAAAGGCCATTGATGTAAACCTGTCGCCGGAAGTGAGAAACTTGCCATTGAGGCATGCAAGCTTCAAAGTACTGAAAGGGTTGTTCTAAAGTCAACTTCTTGGATAATGAGCTGATGTCGACAAGAAGTGACCCATCGTAGGAGGGCCTTAATGAATCCCACATCTACGACATCGAATGGAGCAAATGATTTTGTGGAGGTGAAAATGATCTAATGATACAAGTTTCAGGGTGGCGGTAATGAAAGAATGGAGCGTGAAGTTATTGCAGCGGATGAGGCGTTAGCTAGGTTGGTGAATTCTCTGAGCGACTTCTCTTGAACATATCAGTGACACTGAAATGGATTGGTAGTGTTAACCCCAAAAATGGATGGTACGAAGGACCAATGGTGATATGACCGGTGAATGGAATAACCCAACCTGACTCAATCATGGTGATGGAGTGAACGTGTCATGTTCAAGAGTGACCTGCTACCAATGAAGTTCTTCAAGTTTTCTTCCCTTTTTCCTTAGTCTTTGCTGACTAGTGCCTCTTTATTTTTTTCAAGCTTGAGGAGGATAACATATGCTTGTCCTATAATTTGCCCTTCGGGCAAACCTGTCGCTATGTTTTAGCGAGCCTAGCGACAGTGAAACTCACTCTTGTCTGTATGGACAAGTTTGTCGCTATTGTTTTAACGACTTTAATGACAAAGGTAACTCGATCCTTTTCAGTTTTAGAGAGTCTAAAAAGACACTGAAAGGAAACTCCAGTAGTCCTTTTTCATAGTATAATCCCTTAAGTCCGAAAAAGTATAAAATAATATGAAAGGAATGACTTCTGATCTCATTAGCGAGCCGAAAAAGACAAGCACTCGATCTTTTTGTGTAATGATCCCTCAGGTCCAAAAGGATTAAAATCTAGAGGAGGGATGGCACTTCCAATCACTTTAACGAGCTAGAGAGGCCAATTTCTCGACAATCCTTTTATATTTTATGAGTCTAAAAAGAGCTTAAAAGAGACTCATTTTTGAGGAACGAGTGATACTTTTGGGTAGCAGCTGGTTCTAGGTAAGTTTGGAACTTTTCCAATCACGGTAGTGTAAAGAAGGTGGCTAACAAAATCAGTCATTGTAGTTGTTCCTCAAAAGGGTAAACAATCAAGTGGAGGTGTATGATCGGCTAAGAAGTGGAGGTGATGGTAAGAACATGACCAAGGCTCAAAAGCTGATAGCAACGCAATCACAAAAATTATTTACTGAAGGTGGGTTTAGTTTTTAATGAGCCTGAACTCTTGGGGAACATATGCTCATTGCTAGGTTTATTTTTTAATGAGCTTGAACTTCATGTAAACCTGCTCATGATAATAGTTA
Organism: Pinus taeda; assembly: GCA_000404065.3. Taxonomy (NCBI): domain Eukaryota; kingdom Viridiplantae; phylum Streptophyta; class Pinopsida; order Pinales; family Pinaceae; genus Pinus; species Pinus taeda. Next base: position 298,969 of record APFE031178186.1, on the reverse strand, counting down.
GAGATGTTCCACCCACCATTAACACTACGTTCTCTTGACGATCGTACTACCTATTCAATTGCTCCATCAAACTTATTAGAAATGTAAATACATGCTTGAAAAATGAGTTAAATACCAATATCTTACTTGAATTATGTGAACAGTAACATAAAAGTAGTTTCTACCTCTCATTTTTACCAGTTCATTCAAATTTGGGATTGTTGGAGCTCTGGAGGTGTTTTCCCCCTCGATTTTCATCAGTTGATTCCGGGAGATTCTGTGGACTATTTTCAGTGCCGTCTGGACCAGGTAGGAGCTAACTCTAAGCTCTTCAATTGAATTCTTTCCTTTTCTGATTCTAAGCATGTTTTCCCATTTTTCTTGGCCTCAAGGGTTTGAATAATTCTTTCTTTCCTCATTACACCTAGTACACATCGAAAGGTGCGATGGGCGCAAGGAGGAAAGTTTATGCACTGTTTTTTCATGGAAATTTTGCCTATTTTTGCCCAAATCAGGATCCTAATTCTTCTCTTGTTTCTTTTTCAAAGATTCATCTAATCAAGATGGTTATTGCATGGCATGAACATGAGTATTAAGAAAAGGATATGCTTTCCCTACACGATCTGGGTACGGTGACTGCATTGCGGAACTGTGGCTTGCTCAAGTTCTTCCACATATCCAGCATGAGGCAACAAATCAACTTGTTGCAATATCTTCTCGATGCATGGGATCCTACCAACCAAGTGTTACAGATTAGAGGTAAATCCATCCCTTTGACTGTTGAGGATATCTACTTCTTGACTGGGTTGTCGATGCGTGGCACCCCTCTCTCACTATCAAGATCTGCCTGTGCAGGTGAATCCATGAGCGATTACATTTGCTGATTCTATAGAGATGGATCTTAGCTGAGTAGGGATGGCAAGATCACTATTCAAGATGTCATTGACCAGTCCTTAAGGACTATATTATTCACCTTTTCTAGATTGGCTGGTAGTGCGGCTCTCCACTTGGCCAACAAGTCCTATATGTAGTATGCCTTGGAATGCCTTGAACCAAAGGTATTCAACTAGTGTGATGTAGTACTTCTAATGGAAAAAGAACAACTTACCAAGGTGAATAATGGAAGATCCAAGAACTTTGGTTATGGTTCTATTTTGACTGCTTTCGCCTTGGAGAAGATCCCACTGATGTCGCCACATTATATTTCACTTAGATTGCCAATATCGATAGAGACATGGATGTAGAGATGGGTTGATCTTATGGCCAGACGTGCTGGTCAATCACAGATTTCATTCTCTGATGATTTCTTTGAGTGGTTCAACCATCAGCAAATGGTTTATGTCGAGTATCCATATGTTGGGATGGATTTCTGGGGCGACCTAGACTTGGTGCTACTGGCTGGCAAGCAATGGGGTGTTATAGGTAAAAGATCTGACTATATCTCTGTTTATTGCTTTTATAATGTTCTTGCATTTTTTAAATATTATCAAGACTAATCAAACTCATATATTTGTGCAGATATTGGACCAGTGCGACCAGCAGCACGCCCGAGGGTAGAAACTGTCATCCTAGTAGGAGAGGCTATAGGAAGGGTTGTCCTTTGCGATATAGATGTAGCAGAGACCCTTGTAGTATTACAGGATCAGATCAAGGGTCTCACCCTTGGTATTCAGGATGTGAGGTTCGATGAGTTACCGTTGAGATTACAACACCATACTATTGGCATGTCGATTAGATGGACTAGGCTCTTACGTATGATCATACAGGTGGTGACTTGTTATCACTAGCACCATTAGTCTAGGGTGCTTTCCTGCATTTTTGGGTTTTTGGGTCATATGACCAATTTTGTGCTGGACAGAGAAAATTTTGTAAAAACTATAAATATTTATCTATATTTTTGATTTTCGAAGCTTTATTTTGGTTAAGTTATATGATCCTGATGCAAATGTTGATTGAAATGCTTTTCTTTTATAAATACTGCAAATGTCTATCTAACAAATAATTTACTAATGAATAAGTTAATGTGTTTAAGTTTGTAGAAATGTATTGATATTGAATAGAATCAAACTGCCTTTCCAAAATCCTGACCCTTAGGAACATATGATAGATAGCTGGATTCCAAACTGAATAGATGCCAGTGAGTTGTAGGATGACGAGTTGTGAATCTAGCCTGACAACAAGTTGGCATATGCCATGTGCAATGGTGTTAGAGGGAAGTTCTATCAATGTGGTATATTCAACGATGTTGTTCATTGACCGACCAATACATACCCCTCTGAAACTCACTAACTTGTGACTTGGATCAAAAATAGCCTAGGCTGTAGAAGATAAGTTCCGCATACTATGACTAGCTCCATCAGCATATCCCACAAATGATTCCAATAGGTTCGACATCTACAACAAATGCAAAAGTGGATTACCTAACCAAAATGATCACTCTTGACAAAAACAAAAATGTAACAAAAGCATATAAAGAGATTACTACACTTAGTCAAGCATAGTAACACTTAAGGTACAACCCTTTTTGAGGTTGCGACAATGGAATCCCATCATAATCTACTAGCTCATAGGCTGCTTTTGCTAAGACTCGCGTAACAATGTAGGGACCCATACATAATGATTGGAACTTACCTGTTCCCAATTTATCGAATTCCTAATCGTAGAGTAAGACCAAGTCACCTTTTGAGAAGACACGGGGTTTGACATTTTTTTCAAATTGTGCCTTGACTCATTTCTTATGGCTTCATTAGCCAAGGCAGCGTCACGACGGGTTTCATCCAATCATATTAGTTCCAAGAAATGAGCCTCTTCCTCTGAAGTTCCAAGGAGAAGGTCGACTACGAGCTTGAGAGATGAAATTTCGCACTGAACCGGTAAGAACGCTTTGAGGCCATACACTAGCTAAAAGGGTGTAAATCTAGTTGCATTTCTCATTCATGTCTTATATGCCCACAAGGTCGAGTACATGATTAGGTGCCAACTCCGTTTGTGGACTCCAATCATCCTTTGCAGCATGCGCTTCAGGACTTTGTTGATGGCTTCAACTTGCCCATTAGCTTGCGGATAATATGGAGTAGAACTGTCGTGGGACAATCCTAATTTGGCAGCCAATTCAACCAGCATGTGATTGCTGATATGCAATCCATGATCTGTGACTATAGCTTGTGGGACACTAAATCTAGAGACTACATGATTGAAAAAGAAAAGAGCAGTCATTTATTGTTTAATGTAGGCATCGCCTCGGCCCATTTTGTAAAATAGTCAACTGCGACTATGATATATCCATGCCCCTTGGCCGAGGTGGGGTTACATGTCATGAAATATATGCCCCATTTGTCGAATGACCCAACAATAACTACTGGATGCAGAGGTGTGGGTGGTATCCTGGTTTTGCGGTCAAAGATTTGACAAGCATGGCAACTTTTGACTATGATTATGCAATCTTTGAACATGGTTGGCCAGAAGTAACCTACTCGTAAGATCTTTTGTGCCGTAGCGTAACCAAATTGATGCCCCACACATGCACCTGAATGAAAATCATTTAGGACTTTTTTGGCCTCCTCATGTGTGAGGCACCTTCAAAGAACTATATCGATACCACGACGGTAAAGAGTATCAATAGTGATCATGTAGTCTTTTTCTTGGTATTGAGTACGTCGTTGTTCTGAGTGAGAGGTATTAGGCCTATATGTTTGGGTTTGGAGATAGATGATTATATCTCCATACCATGGATCACTCAATGATATTAGAAACAATGATTCATCCACGATTGATGCTTTTGATGTTGAATCATTGGACGATGATGGGAAGTCGCATAGTAACTCTACAAAAACAAGATATTTATTTGATTTGGATTTTATGAATTCCAAATCAAACTCTTGAAAAATGTCTATCCATTTTGAATATTTTCCCCCAAGTAACTGACGTGATAGAATGTAAGTCATAGTGTTGCAAACTAACAAAATGGTAGTTTTGCGAGAGAGGATATAATGTCGAAATATCTGCACTGCTTGAACAGCTGCAAGAGCCAACTTTTCAACGTAGGAGTACTTGCTTTCTGTATCATTTAAGTTTCAACTTAAATAATAGATAGGTTGCTTGATTCCGTTGTCTTCTTGAACTAAAACCATTGTGATGGTTGTATCTGCTGTAGCTAGATACAGGTTAAAGTCTTTTTGATAGTCAGGAGCGTACATTAATGATTCTTTTATTAGGGATTTCTTTAGAGCATCAAAGGAAGCTTGCACAACCTAATCCCAGTTAAAGGGCACTTTTTTTTCAAAAGACACATATAACCTTTAGCAAGTTCGACATAATTTGGATGGACCTCCTCAGAAAGTTTTCCTTCCCTTGGAGTTTCTGAATCTGAAGAAAATTTGAAGATGGAGGCATATCGATGATCACCTAAACCTTACAAGGGTCGAGTCGAATCCCGTCTTTGGAAACTATGAAACCAAGTAAATGACCAGAACCGACACAAAACACACACTTGTGTGGATTGAGTCGTATCTTGTAGTGTCAGCAACGTAGAAATATAGCTCTCAAATGCTTCGGATGATCAGTCTGCTTTCACAAACGAGCTAGTATATTAGCGAGATATGGTTGAATGATGTTCTTGATGTCATGGAAGGCATAATTCATAGCCCTTTGAAAAGTTTCCCCTGCATTCTTTAAACCGAAAGGTAGCTTGCGGTACGCGAATGTGTCCCACAGACATATAAATGCAGTCTTTGACAAATCTTGTGGGTGGATATTTATTTGATTATACCCAAAAAATCCATTCATAAATGAAAATATTTCGCATCCAGCGCATTCATCAATTATCTGGTCGATGAAGGGTGTAGGGTAGTTGTCCTTTGGACAAGCTTGATTTACATACCTGTAATCAACACACACTCTAATTGTTCCTTGCTTTTTCATCACAGGAACAATTTTGGATACCCAATCAGTTAGAGGAACTGGGTAAATGAAACCAACATGCAAAATTTTTTCAACTTCTGCCTTGATGGTAGTGGCTTTCTTCGGATGTACCTACCGAAGCTGTTGTCATACTGGTTTGACATCTAGATACATCTTGATTTCATGTTCAACTATGCTCAAGTCAATGCCTATCATTTCTTCATATGACCATGCAAAGACATCTCTGAACTCGTGAAAGAGAGTGCAATATATTTCCAGCTCTAAAAAAGAGAAAAATTTTCCGACATGAATATTCTCTACAATATTAGGTTTGGTTGAGATATTTATGGCAAAAGTTTCTTCAATATTGGACAAATTTCACTCGGAATCCACCGTATTTACAATCTTTGATAGAAAATCAAAAACTGAGGATGATTAAGGTCATTGGAATAATCTTTGTGGTAATCCGAAAGATGGGAACGATGTTGGTAATCTTCCCATGGTGCTTCTCCTATCATCATTGACTGAATGATTCCTTTTTCTGTAGAATGTACATGCGACCAAGGATCTGAAGAGGTGCCATATTCCTTAGACCTATCTATCCAAACACTCGAGGAGTGTTGATTTGGGTTTGCTGCCCAGGCCAAGAAAATTTATTTCTACAATATTTCTATTTGGCTTGGATGCAATACCTCATGATGATCTATGCTAACAAAATTTTCAGAAATCTTCTGAATCCTTGTAGATATAGAAGATATCATATTGTAGGTTTCCATTGGGGCCACATCTGCCAAATTAGTCAGAGGTGGTAGGGTAAAAGTACCCATTAAGGTAGGTTCTTTTAAGATGCCTACTCCGATATTTTGAAGCGATTGAGAGCTTCCACGGATCATTGAAATGCTTCCCATAACTTGTGAACTGTTGGGGAGAAATATTTGTTGGTCAATGATTGTAATTCCTCCTTGAAAGGGAAATGAAATCTTTCTAAAGTATGTTGACACAACAACAGTCATAGTATAAATCCAGGCCTTTCCCAGTAGGATATTGTAATCGAGGTTTCCATCAGTAACTTCGACATCAATTTCTATTGTCTTGCCCCCCGACTCAACTTCCAAGTAACTTAAAATCCCATATAGGGTGTATGTTCATCCATCGAATGCCTTTAATGTTGTTGATGATCTTAACAAGGGTGGTGAGCCTAAAGTTTTCCAGCAACTCATTGACATAATGCAGGTAGATGCCCCCTCATCAATGATTGTTCGATGAATAATTTTGTTGAGGGCTTTCACTTGTACGAGGAAAGAGAGTTGAGATGGTAACTAAGGTTCGTATCCTTTATGATTAAAGGCCATAAGATTGGAATCCACTGGGTCAATCCCACCTATTACTGATAATAGAGCCTACTTTTGGGAGGGGCAATTTTGCAGTACTTCAAGTGTCGACATAGCAGACGGTGATTGGGCCAGATACTCTACTATATTATAATTTTGTGCTACTCAAGCATGAGGAATAAATGTCGATTTGTGTATTACTCCCTTTGGTGGCTTTATTGTTAGTTCAGGAATGATGGGTGGCACAAATTCAGTCGAAATTGTTGTCGAATTATTAGGTTGATCTATAGCCTTATTGTTCGACAACGATTGATTTCCATAATCTTTATTCATCGTTGATATCAAAGCATCATTTTGCTATTTTGAAATGGACAACATAAGCAGTTGGGATGGGGAAGCATTGTCGCTAGCAACTAGATTGTTTTCTGGGTTTGGAAATGGATTAGTTAATACTGTTGAGGTTTTTGAAGTCTTAAAGAACTTCTTAATCTCAGCTTTATGCGGACAATCTCTCGTCCAATGGTCCTCATCACATATGTGACATGGCTGACTAGGTTTCTTTTGCCCAGAAGGGTTTCTAGAAGATTTTTCAGGAGTTGAATCACCCTATTTCTTCTTTTTGGTTTTCCCTTTCTTCTTGCCCCCTGGTTGCTTCAGTTCTTTGCCTTTGTCGATTAACATGGCATTAACCTCTAAGGTAGGAAGTTTGTCATTTGCCGTTTTACTGGAAACTACAAGGGCTTTACCAGATGGGGCCTTTTCAGTTTGCGAACTTGAGGTGCCAATCACGCCATCATTGGCATGAGAGTCCCTGTTCAATTTAGGAGGGGGTGGAATGGAAAACTCTGGTCTAGGAGCATCAAGAATTTTGTCATAGAGCATGCCAAACTGAGTATAGATCAAGTTTAAATATTGTACATGAGCAATGACTTTCTCTTCAGTGACAACTCCTCCCCTAGCCACATCTTTTGTAATAGAAGGCAACAATGACTTAATAAACCATTTAGCTAGAAGCGGATCAGGAACACATGTCTTTACCATTCTACAAAGACATCACCACTCATGAATATGATCAGCTATGTGAGTGGTTGTTATCTATTTAAAATTGGTAAGGAGCTCTGTTCCCATTTCGTACCTTATAGGTAACTGAAAATGGGTTAAAAAGGTGGTGGTGAGGGTGCTGAAGTTATCGACTGAGGCTCTAGGCAATTCAATGTACCGTTTCGCTATTGGACCAGTTAGCATTCACTGAAAAAGGTGAAGCCTAATCAAATCATCATTAAGGGTGTTGGATGAACACCACAGATGGAAGGTCATCACATGATTCAATGGATCTTCACTCGGATATCTATTGAATTTAGGAATATCTAACGGAAGTTTATGAGGAATCGTTGGCCACCAAGGGGCGTAAGTAATCAGATCATTTTGTTAGCCAATTCAGATTTGGTAATTCTAAAGTTTCTATGAAAGGCAACTGTTGATTCAGGTTTGGAAAAGCATACCCAAGATAAGATGGGATTTCCTGAGCAGTGGGTCTTTGCATACTAGCACAATGTATTTGATGTTGATAACTTTGATAAGGTTGATTAGCATAACCATTATAATATGATTGTTGGTAACCGTTCTCAATATACGACTGCCCATTACCTGCAAAGCTTTGTTGCTCAGGTCCTCGGTAGGCTTGGTGGAATTGTGGTTGTTGATATTGCACCATCCATGGATGTGAGACCATTTGCTATTGTCCAATACTGGATGTTTGACCAAGATGAGGGGTCATAGTACCCATTTGAGCCTGAGTCACTTCAGTTAAGGAGCCACTAATCGGCAGTTGTGATCGATTTGTGGAGATAAGAGGCTATTGTATTATGACCTGAGAGACTTGAGGTTGACATAAAACAGGCAGCGCTTGTGCTTGCGACACCATCACAATAGCTGGTGTAGTGGGAATGTTTGACATAGGTTCATTTGGTTGCATTGAATATACAACTCTTGGATGTTGAGATAGTATTGGCACCCAGCCATTGGATGCAATTCTAGCTTGACCTAAATTTTGTTGTGAACTCTCATATGGTTGATCTCCCAGAGGGAACAATGAAAAGGCATACGGCCCCCCATATGGCGATAATCCAGTGTTCAAAGGGTAAATTGGTCTTTGGAGACTGGACTACACAAATTGATACTATTGTGAAGGATCAATTTACAGAGACTGAACATAAGAAATTCTAGATAAGATTCTGGATGACCAAATACGAATAGACCATGCTATTAACACAGTCCCTGGGTGGACTCCATCTAGCAGTTGAGAGCTAGTTGGGATAGATGGTATACCACCGAACATTGTCGGAGTAGCGGCAGAAGGTTCTATTGCTACTATGTCGGATGACACAGTCCTAGATGTCGATGGTTGTTCAGACATATCGAGTCTATCCAAAATATTTCCTAGCGATTCTATAGGAACTTGCAATGAAGGGTGATTGAAAAAACTAACTTTTGTAGTAGAAGGATATAGGTGGATCCTAGTTCCAAAATGCAATGGGGTACTGTTATGAAACCAGCTCAAGAAAAGATAGAAAAGATAGATCAACGCCTTAGAATTCAGCCTCTTCGAGGGGGCAACCTCCTTTACATTACATAAATGAACAATTCTTGGATGATACAAAATGAAAGACCTACTTTCTATATATAGGAGTCTAAGGGGTCATAACATAACCAAAGCCGACATAACAATAATAATGTAAGGGCACAATAATAATAATAGTGGGCTTCTATGGGGCACAATAGTAACAATATGGGCACTACATGGGTACATCAATATAATAAGTGGTTTTTACTAATAACAATAAGGGGTGACACTAGTAGTATAGGGGCCTAACATGCCCCTCTCCTTCAAAAAGTGTTGTCCTCAACGCTTGAGTAGTTCTTGATGCTTCTGTATAAAATTATTGTCGTCCCATGTGGAATCTTTTGCTGGTAAGTACTTCCACTTGATGAGATACGTTGAAATTGATCGATTTCGTAGCTG
>APFE031178186.1:272472-289483 GCA_000404065.3 Pinus taeda | reverse complement strand
TGGGTGTTTCCTGAATCAATCAACACTATTACCTTTTTCTTCTTGATTTGTCCTTCTATCTTGATAGTTTGAGGAGTGGTAATTCCTGCCAATGCATTACAAGATATGTTCGGATTTATTTCTTATTCATCTAGGCTTTGTTCCTAGAGTATATCTTCTTCTTTTGACCTTTCTTGCTCCTTTTCCTTCTTGATATGTCCTTGAGGAGTGGTAATTCTTGCCAATGCTTTACAAGATATGGTATGATTCATTTCTTCTTTCTCTGGGGTGGGGTCCTGGCATATATCCTCTTCTTTTGATGATTCTTGATCCTTTTCCTCCTCCTATTTATATTCTATGTATAATAATTTCTTCTCAGCAAACTTATGACCTTTAGTGCATTTTCTATCACAATTGGAACAAAGCCCTTTTTCTCTTTTTTCTTCCAATTGTTGTGGTGTAATCCTTGTAGGTTGTGGAAGGCTACGAGAAACAACACTTCCATATTTATAGTTGTGAAGGGTATGCTTCATAATTTTACTTTCCAATATTTCACAAAGCCCTTTTACTCTTTCCAATTGTTGTGGTGTTGCTCTAAAGAAGGTGTTGCTCTTTGTATCCTCATAATGTGCTATCATTTCCTCCGTGAAAATTGACCACGTAACAAGTTTTTCACGAGAACAAAGCCCTTTATACCATAAAAATTGATCTGGTTCTAAATATGAAGATGCAATACATACCTTTTGTAACATTGAAACACCATGTAGATCAAAATATTGCTCCATCTGGCGTATCCATTTTACCGGATCCTTGCCATCAAACTTCCTCATCTTGCTTTTTTTTTTTTTATTTTAGGAGCACGATCTTGAAATGACTGTAACTCTGTACTTTCAAATCTTTAAGTTCTGAAATTGCAACCTGCAGTAGCCCTCTGTATCCTCTTTCCAATGCCGCTAGTCTGACCCCAATTGGATACTCCAATGAAGAGTTATGTCAAATCTCCCACAGTGACCTGATTATAGACTATTCAAAAGAGCAAACTTGTACGAAATGCCACGAGTCACTGTTTCAACCTTTGACTCTGAAAAATATATAAATGAAAACTACAGTCCGTCCTCTTTCTGTACCTTCTTACGAAATTTCAATCCGATGCTCAGAAAGAATGTTATGACGATTTTCCCCAGGTCACCTGTTTTGAGTGTAATTCAGGAGTCTGCAAAAAGGCCAACTTCCTCAGATCATATTTTCGAAAATATCCCGCGAAACGATCTGAAATTCGGACCCAAAGTTCCGCGCCAAGTCTTCTCAAATGGGTTCTTTTTATGACTTCTGAAACGTCACAGAAAAAAAGTTATAGCGAAAATTCCACGATGACTTGTTTGGAGCAGCGAAACCCTAGAATCCAAAGCTCTGATACCAAATGTTATGAAACCAGGCTCAAGAAAAGATAGAAAAGATAGATCAACGCCTTAGAATTCAGCCTCTTCGAGGGGGCAACCTCCTTTACATTACATAAATGAACAATTCTTGGATGATACAAATGAAAAGACCTCCTTTCTATATATAGGAGTCTAAGGGGTCATAACATAACCAGAGCCGACATAACAATAATAATGTAAGGGCACAATAATAATAATAGTGGGCTTCTATGGGGCACAATAGTAACAATATGGGCACTACATGGGTACATCAATATAATAAGTGGTTTGTACTAATAACAATAAGGGGTGACACTAGTAGTATAGGGGCCTAACAGGTACTGGATGGAAGATCCTCCACAATCTCTTCTATAGTAATCAGTCTAGGTGGAAGAGGTAGACCGTCAGGTCCGTAAAATATTTTTGCTACCGGAGAAGTTATAGACTCTATAGCGATAGATGTTGGAGGGGTGACACCTTTTGAATCAACCCTAGATGGAGCTGGTTCATGAATATAAGTGTTTACCATTACACTAGGATCAGTGCTAATTTCCTCTTGTAACTATAGAACTTCTTCTGTAGAGGCAGGGATACCAGAAATAATTGGAGTAACTAGATTCTCTGAGGATGCTAAAACACAAGTTTCAAATAAACCAGGAGACTTTGACCCAATTAAACGAGATCGCTTGGTCCGGAATGGTTTCGTTTCCAAAGTCAAAGATGGTTGACTTGTTAGTCTCCATGAATGATGGCATTTTGATTGACTTTCTTCCATGATTGCGGATTACTTGATCAAATCAAAATTAAAGGGGAAAATGCTATTCCGAATTAAATGATTTTACAATGCTTTGACACTACTTTCTTTTTCAATGTTTAAGAGTTGATAAAAAGCTAAAGATGACTCTAGTCGCCTTCGATTTTTAATGAGCCTAAAGTGACAAGTGCTCAGATGGACCTTTTCTTTTAAGGAGTCTGAAAAGGAATGAAAGTGACTACTCTGGAAATATAAACAAAGCAATTACCAAACCAATTGAAAAGCTACAATATACTTTTACGTATGGTAGTCAATCTTCCCGAATGGTGTGTTCAGTGCATTGCGATTGATAGGGTGGAAGACATGGCTTCCTAAGAATAAAGGATATCAACCTATTGTGATCTCCCAATATATACTCGATGGTATGTGGGAGCACAAGTACGTATTGGTACTTGTCATATCAAAGAGGAGGAATCACCCAACCTACGATGAGAACGATAGTTACTAGGCTTTACGACACCGGAATACGTCTCTGGCTTAGACTTCTATATGTTGTGCATTAGGTTCCAAAGCGTTTTTATGTTTATTGAGGTTTAATTTATAGATGATATTTCTTAAGAAGTTTTCCTTTCAAGGTTCACTGCATGATGTAGATATACAATTCCTAAATATGCAATCTAAGATGATAAACAGTCATTTATTTTCTTTTAGTAATGAAAATCCTAGCTACTAAGGAAAGAGGAGTAAAATTCTTTCAACATAGAGCAGAGAAAACACACTAGATGCACTTTTCCTAAACCAATTTCCACATTCAGTCTAAATGAAAATGCACATGCATGTATTTGTTTTTCAGTTCCCTTAATGTGAGAATGACAAAAAGAAAACTAAGTACGGATCTAAAATATCTTTCCTCAAAGCAACACTTTAGCAATTTCTTTTCAGAAACGAAAGGAACACTAAGATGACACTTTCACTTTTGAATGGAAAATTGTTTTCGACACTTCAAAGAATTCACAATTCAAATAAAATACAATGGCAAAAGTGTAATCGAGTATCTAAAAGAGGAAGACTTTACGACACTCTTTCCTTGACTGAAAATGATAGTTGCTACACTTTCAAATCAAAAGACGACAGTTCAATTAAGCTAATATTTGAAAAGGAGGACTGTAAATGATGAAAAATACATAAAAAAACATTCACAATTCCTTATCAATGGAGGCTAAATAATGCAAAGGAAGATGGTTTCAATAGTGATATACTGATCATAGACAACAAAACTACTTAATATAGCTAAAAACAATGAAGAAAAAACCAAAATCTGGAGGCAGAAATAGTCTCACTCAATCATAGTGTTTGGTCAATTTAGTGTGTCCTAAATTGCTACATTAATTATCAATCCAGGATTGTTAAGCTGACAAAGTGTGGCGCACTATATGTGCAAGAAAACCTATTTCTTACTTTTGTCGTTTTTTTTTTTATGTTGTTTTTGGGGGTTTTTATCTTTGTTTATGGAATTCCTATTCCTAAGTTTCTAGAAAGCAAGTATGGTTATAGGTTTTAAGGCAATTATGTCCTTTATAAGGGTTCCCAAAACTTAACACTTCAGAAGGTCTTAGAACATACTAGTGCAAAATAATACCTGAATCAAGAATCAAAATATGTTGTTATTTAAAACAAGTAATTAATGAACTACTGATTATGAAACTATCATCTCTGCTGTTGTCTAAATACAGAAAACTGGTTTAAGCTACCGCACTCAAGGAGATCAAAGATTGCAAAGAAAGTAAAACTAAAATCAAATTACATCATTCATAGTCTGATTTCTGACCAGTTAATCTAGCTATGGCTTTCAGAGATAATTGTCAATGACATGAGCAATCCAATATCTAATTGCAGAAAAGTAAACTAAAATAAAATCACAACATTCATATTTTGATCCCTCGCCGGCTAGTCTAGCTATGGCTTTTGGAGGTAACTGTCAATGAAATGAGCAATCCAATATCTAATTGCAGAAAGGTAAACTAAAATCAAATCACAACATTCATATTTTGATCCCTCGCCAGTTAGTCTATCTATGCCTTTCAAAAGTAAGCGTCAATGAAATGAGCAATCCAATATCTAATTGCAGAAAAGTAAACTAGAATCAAATCACAAAATTCATATTTCAATCCCTCGCCAGTTAGTCTAGATATGGCTTTCGGGGGTAACTATCAATGAAATGAGAAATCCAATATCTAATTGCAAAAAAGTAAATTAAAATCAACTCACAACATTCATATTTCGATCCCTCGCCAGTTAGTCTAGTTGTGGCTTTCAGAGGTAACCGTCAATGAAATGAGCAAGTTGATTTCTAACTAACATAACAAAGCAAATGAACAAAACTGAACTCAACAAAACATAACTGGAATTAAATGAAACTAAGAAAAGAAAAGTCAGCAGAGGATCAATTCCATATCACTAGCTATTATGAAAATTATATACAGAAGCCTGGGCTGCCTACTTGTTAAGATTAGGTATGTTCTATGCTAGAGAAATTTATTTAAATTTTCATAGTTAGCAATCACATCAGCATTACGATAAACTGTAGATAGAACATAAATATAAAATGCAAAAGACAAGCCAAGACAAGAGGACACAAGATGTGGCGCGAGCCAGGGACAAACCCCACAATGTGTGGGGAAACGATTTGATCAAATCTTCTTTTATCTTCAAAGTTCAATAGAGAGAGAGTACATTTACAACAGAAGTCAACACTCTGACTTATCTAGATCTAGCATAGATAATTTCGTATAACAATGAGATCCGTTGAAGACATTCTGCTTCAACTGATACCTATGATCGTGTTGCATCTGGTCCTCTTGCTGCACCACTGCATACTGCACCATGCTGCACTAATCATGATTATTATTAGGGCGCCCATGTCCATGATCTTATCATGCTACCCTTCATGTCCATGATCTCATCCATCATCATCATCAAGCTACCCATGCTCATGATTATATCCATCATGATGCTATCTATGCTCCATGCATCATCGTGCTTCCCATGCACATCATACATCACACTGCTCATATATCATGCATCATGTTGCTTACATATCACGCTGCCCATATGCATCATGCATCTATATGCTGCTTATATATCATGTTGCCCAAATACTGCCTATATACATCAAGCATTATGTTGCTTATATATCATGTTGCCCAAATGCTGCCCATATAACAATTTATATGTTTTCACCTGCGAGTATATATGTCCATTTTGTCAACCACATACATTTTCCACGTATGACAATTTATATTCATTCTGGACCAGCGTATATATTATTTCCCAGCATCCAATGTTTATGTTACAGTCCAATGAGCAGCGGTTACATTCATCATAAATATGACTACATTCATAATGACTATGACCCGTATATCTCTGCATTCCATATAATTGCGTCCATAATGAATATGACCCGTATCTCTGCGTTCTATTCATCATAAATATAATACTGCATATGTTATATATCAGCGAGTCTTATGACTGGGTTTCTAACTGCGGCTTGATGGCACATATATTCCAACGGTTATATATGCCTGCATATATATTCCTGCAGTTATATATTCCCGCATATATATTCCTGTGTATATCATTGACTGTGGACAGCGTGATAACTACATACAACTATCTAGCGTGAACATTGAGACTGCGTGGTAGTGTTGTGTGCTACATGGACTAGGTGTAGTATGGTTCCATATATATACGTGGTTCCATATTCGTATGACTATGTATAAATGAACGTGAATAGCTTATATGAATAACGCTTGATATATAACATGAACAGCGTTTGCATACATATGTTCCATGCATAGCGTATAGGTGTTACCATGCTATTTGCGGCATTTTCATCACGTTGACTGCTGCTTTAATCTAGACATTGCCAAGACTGTGTTTTTATCACAACGTTCAATATTACTGCGTTTCACCATAATGCCACAGTTGCCCAGATTACATGTTGCCTCCTGTTCTATGTTGTTTCTTCTTGGACTGTATTATGAGATCCTGAGCCTTCCTATTGCTGCACATACAGTGACAGCTTCTACGGTTTCTTCAATAGTAGTGTTTAGATCTAGATCATTATGCTACTGCAGCTAGGGTATCATAGCAAATACTCTTGGCGTTTTCTCCTTCTCCAAAAACCCAAACATGGAGAAGGGATCACGTGAAGAGTGTCTAAATGACTTCAAATCCTCTTCTATTTATAACAAAATGCATAGGTTCAATAGACATGACGTTTGGGCTTCTAGAGCCTACATAAGAGTTGGTCGACTAGATAATAAAACCATAATCTAAATAAATTCATATCTCCATAAATACATATCGGAATCAAATGATCTTTGGATCAATCCTACACCTCTTGACGAGAGGGATCCAATAAAAATATCAGCTGCCATAAATAAGCTGACCCACATGGATTTTGGCCCTAGTTTCCAATTTAACACTCCCTCTCAACTAGGGAGAACTCCATCCATTGATCCATAAGTCCGACTATACTATCTCTGCCATCAGTGCCCTGCACTGTTCTACCCAACTCTACTCAACTCTATTGTCTCTGCTCTACTCTGCTCAACTCTGCTAGCTTTGCTCTGCTCTGCTGGCTCTACTAGCTCTACTCTACTCAGCTCTACTGGCTCTGCTAACTCTGCTCTGCTCTGCTCAGTTGTGCTAGCTCTACTCAACGCTGCTAGCTCTGCTAGCTCTGCTAGCTTTGCTCTGCTTTGCTCAGCTATGATGAACTATGAAGAAGAATAATTGATCGAGAATGAGTCATATCATTCTCCACTGGCCCAAAGTCAATCTCAGAGTGTGTACCACTGGTCCCAGACCAGTCTCAACTGACCCAAATTGAGCTTCATAGTAAGTACCACTCCTACCACAGGTCCCAGACCAGTATCACAGTCTCAGAGAGTATATCACTAGTCTTAGACTAGTCTCAACCGACCTGAAGTCAGTGTCCCTCACTGGTCCCACACCAGTACTGCACTGACACAAAGTTAGTCTTGGAGTACGTACCACTAGTCCCAGACCAGTCTCAACCAACTCAAAGTCAGTGTCATAGTATGTACCACTCTCACTGGTCTCAAACCAGTCCTGCACGGACATGAAGTGAGTCTCGGAGTATGTACCACTGATCCCAGATCAGTCTCAGCCGACTCAAAGTCAGCATCATAGTATGTACAACTCCTACCACTAGTCCCAGACCAGTATCGCAGGCTCAGAGAGTGTACTACTAGTCCCAGACTAGTCTCAACCAACCCGAAGTCAGTGTCATAGTATGTACCACTCTCACTGGTCCTAGACCAGTCCTGCACTGACACAAAGTCAGTCTTGGAGTATGCACCACTGAACCCAGATCAGTCTCATCTAACCCGAAGTTAGCATCATAGTGTGTGCAACTCCTACCACTGGTCCTAGACCAGTATCGCAGGCTCAAAGAGTGTACTACTGGTCCCAGACCAGTCTCAACCAACCTGAAGTCAATGTCATAATATGTACCACTCTCATTGGTCCCAGACTAGTCCTGCACTGACACGAAGTCAATCTCGGAGTATGTACCACTGATCCCAGATCAATCTCAGCTAACCCGAAGTCAGCATCATAGTGTGTACAACTCCTACCACTGGTCCCAAACCAGTATCATTAATCCTAGATCAATGGAGGTCATCCTAGCGTAGGGAGTATGGTAGATACAATGATGCGTCCATCGGTACTACTATGGTCCCTAACTTCATTTCCCTAGCTCATTGATCAGATGAGAGGTACTTCCCATGAGTCCCAGACTGCATGGGTAGGATGCCTCGACAAGAGAACTTAATCAATCCTGTCCTCACAGGAGAACACATCAATCCTGCTACAATCGCCATGGAGAAAATATCAATCCAGGATGCCATGGAGAACACATCAATCTAGGCCTCACGGGAGAACTAATCATCCTGCTACGCAGGAGAGCGAATCATCCTGTTCCACAAGAGAGCGGATCATCTTGTCCCATAAGAGAGCGAATCGTCTTGTTCCAGTGCAAAGTACAAGGGGAGGGCGAGTTACCCTGTGGTCGTATGTTGCTCCAGTAGAACTGCAAGCCCCCCAAAGCTCCCAGAGCTCAATGTATGCAACATGCAGGACCCTTTTACAAAGGTCTCTCGACGACTCTAAGTCGTTCAGGAAAATAAAAAATTTGATCTTTTCTCGGGGCTCTGTCCTGTACATCATCTCAGTGCGATGGAGCCTCCTTGATCATTAACTTACCATATCCCAGATAAGGCAGTATTTGATGTTTATCTGCTAAAGAAATTGTCAAATATGGGATTCCTCAATAATCGAATCCCACCTCTGGTTGTCACAAAGAATCACAGTGGTATTCATAAGGTGTACAAACAGCTCACTGAAGAGCTTCAGCAACCAGACTACCTCATAGAAGTCCATACTATCAGTAATGTATTCTGCCTTGGTGGTGCTCAGAATCACTGACTTCTGCTTCCTATTCATCCAGGATATCGAGGCAGATTCCAAAGAGAAACAACATTGAGAAGTGCTCTAGTGATCCTCCATATTGCTTGCCCACTCATCATTCGAATAATCATGTGGTTTCATATTTCTAACAGTGTATCTTAATCCATGAGAGATTGTGCCCTAAATATATCTTAGAAGATTCTTGGTACCAATGAGCTCACCATGCTAATTGCATCCCATATGTCCAGACGAAGGTTCTCCAAGTACATCAATGTGAATGAGTTTATGAAACTCAAAGGCATTTCCCAAATATGGTTCAACATCATTATCATATAACTTCTGAAAGTTAAGATCCTTAAGGAAGTCACAAGCTTGCAGCTTGTCTTTCCACATTCAGAATCCAACTCCCTCTATCTCCTATAAATGAGAGGGTCTGCACCTGTTAGACATAGGTGCTGGTATGAGAGGTTTATTATCCACAACCTTTAAGTAATGGTTTGGATTGGTTTCACTCCTAGTGAATCTCAGCTGCATTACACAACTATCAATCCTCTCATACTACGTCCGAGGTGTTTTGCTTCAAGCCATAGAGGGCTTTCTTCCTCCTGTATACATGAGATTCTCGATCATGAGTCTCAAACTCCTCAGGTTGTTCCAAGCCTATGGACCTGCTGCATGAGGGGAATGATCCCCTTATAATATTTTCCTTCGGTACATTTCAGACATGTACCTTCATGCTCCTTTTTGAATTCAGGCATCCTAGTCACCATCTGACTCACAGACCTTTGGTCCTGAGTTAATGGACATGGTCCCCAATGGACTTCCTGCATCTTGATACAACCCTAAACTCAAAAACATCTTTGAAAGATCTATTTTCAAACACGTACCTTTTCATCGATGAGTGCCACCCTATAACCTTTGACTTCCATTTCTGAGATGGACATCAGGTTCTTCTTGCAATCAGGTACATAAAAGAGATTCTGGGGTTTCTTGCTTTCATGGAGGAGTCAACCATTTCCTTGATGACCTGCATTACCAGTCGTTCCTTTGATTATTGAAGATGTCCGAGGAATGATTGTTATCTTCATCAAGAGATGTGTCTCTGCCATTCGGACGCTCCTTTGCATAACGGCTGAACTTATTTCAACAAGGCATCTACCTTTCCTTCCACCCTTAGATCCGAACTTCCCAATGAAGTGATCTTTATATGGGCCATCAGAAACTTTCGCTGCGCCATTCTGATAACATTATCTGCTTCGAATTCACCCTATGTGAATTATGAGGAACCCATTGATCCTTCTTTCTTGTCCCAATTGCCTTTGGTGATTGCTATTTCACTCTTGCTTGGGCATTGTCTTCACCTCATCTCTGATACCATGTTAAGATTAGTTATGTTCTATGCTAGAGAAATTTATTTAAATTTTCAAAGTTAGCAATCACATCAGCATTACGATAAACTGTAGATAGAACATAAATATAAAATGCAGAAGACAAGCCAAGACAAGAGGACACAAGATATGGCGTGAGCCAGGGACAAACCCATAATGTATGGGGAAACCCTTTGATCAAATCTTCTTTTATATTCAAAGTTCAACAGAGAGAGAGAGAGAGTGCATTTAAAACAGAAGTCAACACTTTGAATTATCTAGATCTAGCATAGATCATTTCATATAACGATGAGATCATTTGAAGACATTCTGCTTCAACTGATACCTATTATCGTACTGCATCTGGTCCTCTTGATGCACCACTGCATACTGCACCATGCTGCACTAGTCATGATTATTATCAGGGCACCCATGTCCATGATCTCATCCATCATCATCATCAAGCTACCCATGCTCATGATTACATTCATCATGATGTTGTCTATGCTTCATGCATCATCGTGCTTCCCATGCACATCATACATCACACTGCTCATATATCATGCATCATGTTGCTTACATATCACACTGCCCAGATGTTGCCCATATACATCATGCATCCATATGCTGCTTATATATCATGTTGCCCAAATACTGCCTATAGACATCAATCATTATGCTGCTTATATATCATGTTGCACAAATGCTGCCCATATAACAATTTATATGTTTTCATCTTCGAGTATATATGTCCATTTTGTCAACCACATACATTTACTGCGTATGACAATTTATATTCATTATGGACCAACATATATATTACTGCCCAACATCCAGCATTTATGTTACAGTCCAATGACCAGCGCTTACATTCATCATAAATATGGCTACATTCATAATGACTATGACCCGTATATCTCTGTGTTCCATATAATTTTTGTAGAGCTATAAAAAGGGTCTTTTTCACCTCTAGTTACCTCACATTAATATGTCAATTCGGGATCGTCTGGTTATTTCAAAGGGTGTCTCAGTCTGAGGCTTGGAATTTGCCAGAGTAATGCTTGTAGTACAACTATTTAAAAGCTACGCAAGTAAATTAATGCAGATCTACAGCTTAACTACTTCAAAAGACCAGATCACACCAAGTATTGCATCAGCCAAAGGTTCGGCAGCAACAACCCATCCTTTTCATAACTGATGAGAATAGATCAGAGGTCTGGGAGCCAAATAGCAGATGTTGGGCTCGCTACAGCCTGGGATCGTTCTTAATGATTAGAAATGAAACAGCAGATAAAGGATATGGCAATAAAATGGATCAACACATCAGCCAAGGGCTTGGTAGCGATAACACATCCCTTTCATAGCTGATGGGAGTAGATTAGAGGTCTAGGGACCAAGTAGTGGATGTTGGGGTCCACTACAGCCGAAGTATGTCCTCAAGAAATAGCAAATTAGCAATCTGGAAATGGAACAACAAATTGAAATGGAACAATAAATAAATGGAACAACAAGTAAATGGAACAGCAAATAAATGGAACAGCAAGTAAATGGAACAACAAATAAATGGAACAGCAGATAAATGGAACAATAGTTCAAGAATAGAATAACAATCGAAATAAGCAATAACCGAGTTCTTTAAGCTGCAACTATATTTAACCATGCCAATCAAAACACCAATCCCTCAATCTTATATGATGGAACAATACCATAAAACCTTAGAAACACACCATACTTAATCTGCATCTGTTAGAATGCATACGATTGCATCTCACAATAAAGAATAGGCACATTCGATAACCATGTGAAACAGACCTTTCCAGATGACTTGTTATAATGCAAAACACAATCGTGAAGAATTCTGTAATAAAGTAACAGTGTCTTTTAGAGATTAATCAATACGTAAATAATTGGTAAAATAACATAGCATCGATATAAAGTTCAAGAACACGGAATGAGTTAATTACAACAGAGCATGTAATAGAATATTCTCAAAACACAACAGATTACCAGATTACGTCTATGAACAAACCACAAGAAAACCACGCGTAATAATACAAGAGAGGGTGTCCTCCAGGGTCGGGCCCTTAGCCTCTAGGGGTACACCGCTTATGATGGATCCAGGCTCAAAGATAAAAAGTGAACAAGTCTGTATTAAAGCATACAATAAAATTTCAGGAACTCAAGTCTTCAACAGAACATAAAGATCATAGTCCTGATCTTCTTTAAAAGAAATTACACCCCCCATAACCAACAGTGCTATCCCTTTTATAGGAGAAATGGCGAAGACATCTAGATACAGAAATAGGTAAAACAACGATCCCTCAAGATCTAAGATCCTGAGGGATTTGCAGAATCATGAATGTTGCATTACTTCTTCCCTCTTCTATTCCGTGTTGGTATCTCCATGTCCTTTCTTGGGTTGATCTGTTTCAAACTGGTTCGCTTCCGGTCTTCTGTCAAAGGGACAACAGTTAGCTCATCTTTATCTTTACTTTTGGAATGGCCACCTTCCGCTTTTCCACCCTCCTGCACATAGAAATGACGATTATCAGTGCTTGTCATTAATCTCTCATGTTTCGTTATAAATTCTTATCATTATCTAAGTTTCCCATGCAAAAGGCTTTCGAGTTTTCATGAAAAGATACTGAAATGACCATTGAAACGTACTTTCCTTGGTGCTCCACACACCCCCCAGCTTACCCTTTTTCATGGCCTCATGAAAACATTGTAGTTGACATGCAGAGCAGTGAGGGAGTAGGTTGGAGATGGAATCTCGTGTGGGGGCCTACACCCATGATGTGAAACTAGATGATCAAATAAATGGCTTGTCTGCCCCTCGGGCATCTCATACAGGGCTTGGTATCTGGGTGCAGGATGCCAAATGATTGGACTCCGGAACCTATATCCTAACCAGGATGGCCCTGCCCTCAAAAACATTTCACCATAGAGGGGGAATCGGTTAGCAGCAAGATTGAAATTTTCATACTTAAATGGTTCTCTGAGCTGAATGTTCAGATTAGATACTTGATATCGAAATTTAGCTGCTTCAATGGCAAGGTCTCTGATAGAAGCAAAGAACTCAAGCCCTTTCCGAATGATTGATTCATGCATGGGTCCTAGTGCTTCAATCACCCCTGGAGTCCTCATGAGATTTCTATGACTTCTCCATAACTGTTCTGAGTCTCTAAGATCAACTCTTACCCATAGATCTAATCCGTTTTCTTTTCTCTAAAATGCATTGTAGGCTTTAAGCCATTTAGCTTGATTGAGTGCAAATGAAACGAATGCTTGTAATTGAATGTCTCCAACAAAAGGGCCAGGATTTAGCTTGGTCTCTTGTTCTAGTACAAGGTTATGCAGATAAAATTCATACAATAACCTTTGTACTTTTACCCCATAATGCTTACAATAGTTTATAAAATCATCTATAGTGTTAATTTCTATGGGAGCACTTGCCCTAATGGCCTTAATTTTCAATTGTAAGTATCTTTCCATTAGAAACAGGGCATAATTTTTGGCAGGGGCTCTACATGCTAGGGCATCATTGTACAGAGCACACAAGGTATCCATTTGTTTAATAACTACATCTAATCTATGGGTTACCTTGGCAACTTTCTCTTGCTCCTTTCGCCATCCTTCGAAGGCTTGGATTTCTGACAGGTTGACGTTCCTTAATTGCTGCTGTAATTCCTCATATTTTTCACGGGGGACCGTTTGCTCCCTGAGCTTTTCTGCTTCTTGCTGGGCCTGCTTCAAATGATGGTGAAGGTTTCTTGTTTTTCGGTCCTTTTTCCATGCATCCGTGGAGGCTGTGAGTTTTACTTGGACTTTCTTATTACACTGTTTTGAATTCATAACCCTTATTACTCCCGAAGGTGGTGCCTTCATCTGAACCACCTTATCATCTTTTTCAATTTTAACATGAACTCCAGCGCATTGCTGTTCCTTTTCAAATGGAACAGTAGTCTGTTCTTCTGTTTCAATTGGAACAACAGTTTATCTTTCTGCTTCACTAGGAACAGCAGTTTGGCTTCTATTAGGGTTTTGAGTAGTGGAACGGTTCCCAGTCCTTCGCCTCTTGTTCTTACGGGGTCTTATTGGTGTCGCCAAACCTTTTCTTGTTGAGGTCCCTAACCCCCTTTGTCTTGCTTTTAGAATCCTAATCTACTGGCGAAGCCTGAATATCACGTTTAACAGTGTCCCTTTTTCCTTTTGTAATTCCCTTATTTCCATTAACTTTTCAGAAAGAACAGCAGACTATTTGATGTGGGTTGCACTGTGGCCAATTTCCGGATTTTCTTCTTGTGGTGGCTGATCCGGGGTGAGAACCTTGCTTGGCTCTGTTATTTCTTGGGCCAATTCCTCGTTTGCCCTTATTTCCTCCGGACTCTCCTCTGGTGCCTTTTGACTAGGAACGGGTTGTTCCTGCCCGATATTCTCTGTTACCTTTTCATCATGGATGGGTGAAATTTCTACTTCTGCTTCTTCTGTATACACTTCTTTGGGTGCATCTTTCTCCTGGGTTTCTCCTTCGGCGTGGAGGTTGGATGGACTCAGGGGTTGACCATACTCGCCCATGTTGGCCAGAATATTGGCCAATTCATCTTCCCTTATTGGGTTATGTGCTGGGCTTCCTCCCTGCTATTCCATTTTTTCCTCCCATTCGGGCCGCTCAAATTCTTCTTTCTCGTCTCCTTCTTCTTCATCTTGTTCTTCTTCTCCTCCTGTTTCTGTTTCTGCTGACTGTTCTTCGTCTTCCTCTTTTGTTTCTGCCTTGGCGAACTGCTTTGTTTCTCTGTTGTTTTCTTCTTCTGCCTCTGTCCCTGTGGACTGTTCTACGTTCTCGTTACTTTCTTCTTTTGTATTTGTCTCCGTCAATTTCTCATCTATGATCTCTATTGCTTGGCTCGTGCGAGCCCAGGGTTTCTTCAGCTCTGCTTGTAACCCTGCCAGTCGTGCCGACTTTCTACGCTTTTCTAGTTGTTCAGATGTACCAACATCGGGTTGGTTCTCAAGTTTCTTTTCAGCTTGTTTTTCAACTTGCACTTCAGTGCAAGCGTCCTTCTTTCGTTTCTCAGGGCGTTGGGGTGTGCTATCAATTTGTTTTCATTTTTCTGAGCATCCAGATGTGGCCGTCCCTTTATTAATAATATCAATTAGTTCTTCCCAACTTTTCTACTGCTGGATAAGACTATGGTTTACTATCAAGCGGATTAATCTGTGGTGGCTAACCACAGATTGTTTGTGTTGTGCCTTTTTCATACTTTGTGCCACATCATGCAATAGCAGATTAAGCAATGCAGGTAAATTCACAGAACATTTTTGTTTTCAGACAGCTAGGAGTTTTAAATGTCATGGTCTTACCACGTCTTTTCTGCCCTCGCAAGTAATGTAGCTCTGGACAATTTTCACCAATTCCACCCATGGCTCTCCTAGCGTTGCTGGTAGCACCCCTTTTCCTCGAAATGTTAAACTCTAGCCCTCATCCTGAAAGATTTCCACAATCTTCTGCAGCCTTTCCTTCTTTATTGTCCATATTGGTCCTGTGGCCGGTAGTCCTGTGACTTTTGCTATTATATTGTCTGTGACCTCTATTCGTTTTCCTCTGATTGTGGAGTGTTCTTCATATAGGTTCTGTAAAAAATCCTTCGCCACAGTTTCATTAGACTCCTTCAGGCAGTTGAATTAGGTCAACCATCCTACTTTCTTCAGGATTCTTTGGGCTGTAGCTGAAACAGTCAATGTTTGTGGTTCTCTGTGGACTGACCTTCCACCCATGGCTTCACTTGCAAGTTCTCAAAGGAACAGTAGCTATTCGTTGAGATGCAGAGAAGCTGGTGGCGTGTTTCTTGTTCAAATTCAAATGTAACGGTGTATGCAATGGAAATAACTTTGAACAACGATTCATGCAAAAGAAAACAAAAATGTCAAATGATCATACCATTGAGCTGTGTTGTGCTCAAGTACAAGATCTTCCCGAATAACGGGCTGACACATATTTTGGGGAATGATGAGGCTACTTCCCCCCCCACAATATGATAGGCTATCCCAGCCGTCAAATAAAGGAGCAACGTCTGCTTCTTCCACGAGGCCCTTGTGTAACAACTTATGAAAATATGCCATGTCCCCAAAAACATCGTATTACTGAAATCGAGGTAAAAATTTAGATCGCTTTAAATACGTAAGCGACTGCGGTGAGTTGATGGCAGTTCGGGGATAAGACATTTGCCATAATTAGCGAGTCTCATGCAGTCACTGTCACTAACTCCGTAATGATTTGTGGTAATAAATAGTCATGCGGTATGTGGTTGGGTAATTAAATTATCACGTTATAAGATACAAAGGTTATAATTTCCTTACCTATTGGTGTAAAGGTTACGACTTCAATACCATTAACAGAGCTCTGCTGCCGACAGGTGTCCATAACCTTGGCAGAGTTGTTTATTTCACCCCGAGAACCATAGTCCTTTGTGTATGCGAGGAAGTGTTATGTGATGTCAAAACTGTAGGCCACTATGCAGGCTTGGTAACCAGTTAGTCATAGTGCCATTCACAAGGAAGGAGCGAATAGTGGGCAGGCCGACTCGTGGTGAGACCTCCTGTTCCAAGGGTTATTTATTTATTTTGATATACCTCTTGGACCATTTCCCGGGTGTGGTGGCCCTAGTGGGAATGCCACTTCGCTTCCATCCTGATGATCATGGTAGGCCAGCTCGTAATGAGATTCCTTATCCTGCAATTTGACAAAACTGGTTTGCTTATTTGCTTTTTTCTTGGTTTTAATAGAGAACTTTTCCTGTTTATACACAAAGGGTGGTTCAACACTCCTTAAGAGTAGGAATGGTGGAAGAAGTCTTAAAATCCTAATAGGAAGGTATAGACTTTTTGATCTTATTGACGAATGATAATCAAAATAGATAAAAGAATCAGCATGATAGAGATAACCAATAAAAATAGAGTTAGTGGAACAATGGCAACAAAAGGTGATAAATAAGCAG